>QVNX01014240.1:0-28851 GCA_014825495.1 Pseudomyrmex sp. PSW-54
TTTTTTTTTTATACACACGAGTTTAAGAAAATAAAAAGTTGGAAATTTAAAGGTCTCGTTGTCGTCGAAAAGCGTCTTTCGATTAGTCCGGGACGGGGATTCTCTCTTTGTGGGCGACATTCGATACAAAAGTGACGTCGCACGCGCGCGCGCGCGCGCACGCGGAGAGGGGATGATTCGCGCGCGTACACGTGTACGAAGCACGTGGTTGTACGCGTTATACGACCCGACGTTGCCGGGATTATATCGTCGTGCCGTTGCGGCGGCTGTTCCGATTGAGGAAACACGCGGGGAAATCCGTGCCGCCGCGGCTACTTCCACGATGCTATCGGGAACGGAGCCCCAAAGTACCGGATTACCGACCGGGGGAAACTGACCGAAAAGACCGACACGTGTATATACATATACACACCCGTCTTCGGCTTCGCCGAGCGAGTGATTCGTTTTAACTCCGCATGACCGTATATCCCGAACGGACTCGTGTTCCGTATCAGCGGAGGTGGCGGCCACTTTCGGGTGACCGGTACACGTCGTTTGTGTGTGCCGGTCGACGAGCGGGCACACGAAACTCGAGGGATGACGGCGGGCGCACAAAACTCGAGAGTGGTGGCAGCGGCCACACACACACACACACACACACACGCTCGCGGGGCGTGAAATGCGGGACTCGATACTTAGAATTGATATAGCGTTCTCGTGGACGCGCGATACGACGACGACGAATAATATCGGTCGAGAGATGGGCGGTCTCACGTGATGTCCAAGTACACAAACGGTATCTATTAATTCCAGGTTGCGAATATCGCGACGATCGCGAGATTTGACACAAAAAAAAAAAAAATATATATATATAAATAGAAGAAAAAGACTCGAGAGAATACATTTGCATTGCGATCAAATTTAATTTGCATAGTTTTTATCTGGTTATTATTATTTACTTTGTGCAAATATGTGAAGTGTAAGAGAACCGAAAGAATATTTTGTATCGCGATCGCAAACGTGAATTTATATACCAATTTGCATAGTTTTTATTTTTTATTTTTTTTTATTTTTTTTATCTGTGGTTATTAATTATTTTATGTACGCGAATATAAAAGAGAAAGAAAATCTTTCGTATTGCGGTCAAAAGGTGAATTTGTATTAATCTAAACGTTTTTGTGTGTCGCTTATTATTTAGTTTGTACGTGGAAAATATATATTTTTCATCTCTGACGAAAATTTTGTCAAGCTAATAAGAAAGTAAAATAATGCTAAAGATAAACTTTTATCAAACACGGTGCCGTTTCAGGTTGACGTCCAATTAATTATTTAACGTAATTTGGCTCGACGTGAATTGACTTGGGTTGGGGAAAAGTTTCGTTATTTTTGTTTCCTCTCTCTTTTTGTAGTTTTAAGGGGATCGCAATTCATACGTGTTAATCATTACACGTGTAATAATTTGAGACCGAGAATGTGATGTGTCATCGTGTTCTGTCGCACACATTTATTCATATCCCATATAAAAATATCGTATCTTTCCCCGCGTGATATTTGCGCGCCGCGTTAATAATTGACACGCGAGATGATGACAGGATTGTCGACGAGGAGAACAAAAAGCTATTTACATAGTATAAGCGTCCACTTGTAAAGCGAAATTCTATTGGGTCTCTAGAATTTTTCCAAACAACGTACACACAGGAAATATAAGTGACTCAATAATGCCAAATTGATACATCACAGCAATTCTAACTCCAATTGGCAAATAACACGCGCGCATTCTATCTTTGCTCTTAGCTCTAGTTTGTTTGCGATTATTCTATTCAAGTACAACGAAGTAAAACTGCGAACTAAACTAAATTCTACGAAACTTGCGGCAACCACAACGTTACAAGAGCGCGAAACCCCTGATTAAACACTCACTTTCTTCGGGGTGCTTGACGGTGGAGAAGCAGCCATCCGCCGACAGGTACAGCAGTAACGCGCCGTTGGCCGGCAGCTCCTTGAAGCCGCTCGCGAGGAACACTTGCACCTGGCTGTAGGTCGGCTTGTACAGCAGGTACTTGTGCGGATTGTCGCGCCGCGGCGCGCCGTTCTCGGGCCCGGGATACGGTCCGGGTCTGAAGGGCATCCGGCCGGCCGGCGAGGCGTCGTGCAGGTGATTCGGGTCGTCCCGCGGTTCCCGCTCGAGTGTCTGCAGCATCCGGAACATGTCCATCGACAACTCACTGAACTTTACCTGATCGGCGCAGTTGCCGACGATTAGGATCTCTTGAAGAGATAGGCACATGGGTGGCGAACGTTCGACGGGCGGGCAGGTCTGCGGACCGAGTCTGTGGGTCAGCACGATGGGGTTCGAGTCGGAATGCAGCACGCCGACCGCGGACTCGGCCTTGACGAAGGCCTTGATCTCGTCGAGGACGAGATTCCACTCGAGCTGATCGTCCGGCTCGTACGTGCTCGTGTAATCGGCTATCTGGGCGTCGAGCTCCTGCACGAGCTCCCGCACGAGCTTCATACGGTTCAGCAGCAGACAGACGACGATAAAACGGGCGTAGTACCTGAGCTTCTTCACCATCAGGTCGCTCCTGTCTTCCTTGGCCGCGCGGCTGTAGTAGGCGCGACCGCGTATCGCCGCATAGAACGAGTAGGCCTCGTGCAGATAGCTCGTCTCGCTGGTACGCAAGTAGTAGTGGTAGTAGAGCTGGCCGATCTTGCTCGCGATCTCGCCGATCTGCCACCTCTTGAGGCCGTACTTCGTGTCCAGTATCGTCCTGCGAATATAAAACGAGACCGCATATATATATATATATGTACACGTGAGCAAGCACGTGTTCACGCGCACACCCTCTCGATGCGATAGAATTGGTTTTTTTTTTTACATATGTAAATTTTTTATTTAAACAAATATTTTTAAAACACTGTTAATTTATCAAAATCTATTTTTTTTTTTGAACATCTAAAGAATTAACGGAAGTTAATCATAAATTTTTATCGAAGGTCACATAAAAAAAAAAAACCAAAATTTTCTTTATTTACTTTGGATTAAACATTAATTTTATTGTATTACTGTATACGTTATTTTAATTATATTATATTACTATTATATATATATTTATTTATATATGTTTTACGTAAATTTTCTCATGTATATTCCACCCTTAATTATATAATACAATCACAGAATTTATCTTAAACACAAATTTATGGAAAGACAAGAATCTCCCTCCTATCCAATAATATTTGAAATATCATAATTTTAGCTTAATACTCGATAATCTCGTTTAAACTTCTCGTTTCACTATCGGTCACTTATCGCGCTCGATCGTCGCTTTGAGATACAACAAAGAAAAGAGGTGCGCGGTTTAGAACGTAAGTTTTTCTACGAAAGAGTTTTTCTTTGGACAAAGTTTTTGTTTTTTGAAATGAGTGAAACATCTGAATTACTTGTAAATGACGAAGTGTCTGTTTTATCAAATAACTCGTGAAATCGGCTGGCTGGCGTAAAATCTGAAGCGCGACGCACGAGGACTCGGTCACGTGAGGACCACACGGGGGACCTCCCTCTTCATCATCGTCGTCGTCGTCAGATCGTCGGGGATCAGTGAAACATTCGCGAAACGCGATTACAAGCCGCGTTGCGGTATCGCGCTCGCGCTCGCGTGGGGGGCTAAAATATGTCGCACAGTCTCTCACGTCGAGAAAAAGAGAGTATCGCGCGATCGTTCTTCGCGACACGGTTATGCAAAAATTTTTCAGCACGCCTCGCCAACGCCGAACACACTCTGCCCGATTCGAGAGAAAACGATCGACGAACGATGAAGGTCGTCGGAGAAAAATCGACAGAAATCGCTCGATCGAAAAATCACACGCGAGAATTTCGCGAAATTGAATGCGCGAAGTTAAATTTAGAATCTCTCCGCTTCCGCTAACGCTCGATGAGTGTTTTCCGCCGCATTCCAGTGATTTTTTCTTATCAACAAACTGTTTTTTTTTTTATGAACACACAGCAACTTTTTAAAGTAATGCGGAAAATCAGGTGTGCTTCAATATGGAAACACACGGGAGAAAACCACCCCTCTGTGAAGTTATCTTCTTATATCCTCTCTTCTTTCTTTCGAACATACACGCGCCGCACGCACGCATGCACGCACGCACGCATACATCCTTTTTTCTTTTGATCGCCTCACCTGTGCTGCTGCTGGAACTTCCAGAGCTTCGTGTAGACGTCGAAGGTCCGCCCGAAGTAACCCTGCCACTGCTTGTGCCCGTATTGCGGCAGGTCGCGCAGCCCGTTGAACAGCTGCTTGCTCTTCTCGAGCAGGTGGCAGAACTCGAGGACGACTTTTCGCTCGTGGTCGTCCATGCTAGCCATCATGACCATCTTTTCGGTGAGTCGGGAGACCGCGGCCTGGACGCTGGCTGGACGCCCTTCTCACGACACGACACGGTCGCGGCGGGCCCGCGTGATGGCGCCTGGCGATTCCGCCACCCTTTCGCAACGGCGCCTACGACCACGGCGACCGCGGTGACCAATCAATACTCTTGTCCACCCCGCATCAGGGGGCGCAGCGTGCGCCGTCATGACGCCTGACATTGACGACGAAAAGCATCCAGAAAGACATCTGTGCGAGCAACCCCGAGGCTCGAAACCGCCCCCGCAAAAAATCGATACTTCCGAGGGTAACACGTCGCTTCGATCAAAGGTATTGTTCGCGACCGGGATCGATACATTTCCACTGTACGGTAAGCGTGTACGGGGGTAAAATCCTGTTTCGGATTGTTTCTTTTTCACCGAACGGTCTGGGTTTACGCTCATTCAGTTGCGCGGAGTTACGAGCGCGATTGAGAAGAGGAATACCAATCCAGAGTGCGTGAATGTGCAAGAATTGGAAATGTTTTATTTTTTTGTTTACAAAAAATGACTTTACATTACGCGTGTAATATTTTATTATTGCCTCTGTCATTTTGTCGAAGATTATCTTATGTCGAGCGAGATAATTTTAGTATATTTTGTTAAATTAAAAAATATTGTGCGCAAAACTTTTTTTTAAAACAACTTTTGAAGTTTTGTCTAATTTTTAATGTGAGCTTATTTTCACGAGCTCCTTCCGACGGGCTTCGCGCGCATTGCGCGGCGTCTCTCAATTAAACTCGTCAAAATTTCAAGAGCAAGAGCCGTCCCGCTGAATCACATCCCATTCGCAGATGCAAATCTCTGAAACTCTCTGGCTGGAACATCTCGCCAACTTTCCGGACTCACTCGTTCCGGACTCTAACAAGGCCTGTCCGTTTTTCTTTCGCCGTAATTAAAATTTCCCGACGAAAAGAGAGTAACGCCACGGACGCCAGAGTGAACGAAGGGGTGGTCTCACTCGCTCGACACTTTCGTCGCCGCAGCTCGTTACGGCGACGAAGCGACGGTGGGAGTTTTACCGCCCCGCTGCTATAGCCGACTACCGTCGACGGAGATTAATTAACTAGATAACGGTTGGGCGGCTGGGAAGAGGGCGAGGAGAGCGGATAAAAAGGGCGGAGAAGAGGGAGAAGGAAGGGAGAAGGCGGGAAAGTCCAGAGAAAGAGAGAGAGAGAGAGAGAGAGAGAGAGAGAGAGAGAGAGAGAGAGCGGAAGAACAATGAGAAGAGCGTGTCGAGGGATGGAAAATCATCGCGAGAATATCAGGCGAGGAAACGTGGCCGAACACCATCGGCCGACCATGGGCGAAACCCGCTGACGGATCATGAAACCGACGGGGGGTGGCGACGACAGTGGTGGACGACCAGGGAGGGGGGCAATTTTCAGAAGCCGGACGATGTAGAGTCCGGAGTATATCGACTGTGTCGCCTCATCTACAAGTCAATCAGGCTCGCGTGCCGGCGGCTCGTGAGGCCGGCTGGTACACGTAAGTAAGTAGCCAGGAGGTCCCTGATGGGCACCTACACGCATCCCCAGACCCTGGGGGTCTGGGCCTGTGTGCGCCTGTCAGGTCGCCTAATACGAGGCGCTGCCGTCGCCGACACAACGGCCACCTTCGTCCGCCGGGTATGCAAGTATAATGCGCTCTGGCGCATATATAAATGCTTATGGTAATCCGCGCGCGGTCGGCTTGTTTCGATGCTGGCCGGATGTCTGCTAGATAGAACCCGCTCCGTATCGCCCATTGCTATCGGCATACGTACGCCACCGCGGCGCGCTATATGACGTTTTCTTGCGTTATCATGAAACGGCGCGACATTGGAATATTCACGGTTTCTATATAAATAACAAGAAATTTACATTTAAAAATAACAAATTATTAAGTCTCATTATATTAGGATTCTATTAAATAACAACGAGGACGCTCAATATTGTGGACTTTGTTTCTTCCATCGCGAAGAATAGGGTTGAGAAATGGATTGATTGTAATTTTCAACAAAGCTTGTTAACAAATTTCACAAACATCTCATTGCTCTCGAAATCTCGTGTTTTGTTTCTCCGACTTGTTTCGATAATGGATTCGATATTCCATCGCAAATATTTATACGTCAATAGCGTTTCGATAACAAAAGCTCAAGTCTGTTCTCGCTCGCCAAGTAGCGTCGTATATTCACGTGCGAATTTTTACATTTTTAGATCTTGTATTTGCTTGTAACTTTATTGATTTTATTTTTATTTAGTTCAATTGTTTTTGGTAACCGAATTACGTATCAATTAGGGGAGAGATCCGGGTTTGACTATCCCTACTAAGGTGTCTTTTACACACAATGGGATTTTTTTAAATTTCTATGGGGGAAGAAAGAGGGAAATTGAGTGTTTTTATTTATTATATGTGACGCGTTTGTCAATTTGTAATAATAAATGAAGTATAAATTCCAAGCGCTCTTACAATTGTGAAAAATGTACAGAAACGTCTCGCGTATTTAGCCGTTGTAATAGTAAATATATTTCTGTTCCAGCGGAATGTTTTTTTTTTTTTTTTTATTATTTCAAAACAATCTTGTTTCATAATTATTTTCTTTCAATTTATTTGTTTACTCAGTAATTTGTTTACTCAGTAATTTGTTTACTCAATTTATTTGTTTACTCAGTAATTCCGCACGCTTGTTATCGATTTTAGATGCGATCGATTTCGCGGATGCGGATGCTCGTCGAATCTAATTATCCCCCAAGAAATCAAGATAAAACACACACGATCGGTCGATGAAAGGTGAAAACCGTGAGTCAGCTCGCGATCGATGGGCCCGAATCACGGTCGAAGCCGCGATCGCGGCGTGTCGACATGATTCTCGGAGTCATGACTCGGCTCGAAACGAGCTGGCAGCCGGGCGGTATACAACTTGTCTGGGTATAGACGAGTGATCATATCGGGTCGTTAACTGATATTAATAGCAGGGCGCGGTGAGCCGGGTGGAGACTCGACCTCTTTCTCCTCTTTTCTCTCGCTCCCTCCGCTCTGTCTCTCTCTTTCTCTCTCGACATCGATGTTCGCTCGAGCGGCCCTTGCCCTAATTGCAACAAATTAAATCAGGCGATATATCGGCGGTGAATCCCTCGGCTGTGAATTTGACGCGCGTGTGTTACGTGTACAGACGGATGCGTGCGTCGCGCGGCGATCGCCTTTTTGCCGCCGCCGCCGCGCGTTGCTTCTAATTGGATGGCTTTTATATCGAAGGTGCGAGCGCACAGCAGTTTGACCACTTCGAGGGAGAGAAAGAGAGACGAAGACATACTTGGAGAATCCTACAACAAGCCCCAGCTCCCGTGGTTCCTTTGTGCAAACTTGTCGTTTCCACGCAGATTTTTCACTGAGTTCATAGAAGCAATCTGTTTTTTTTTTTATTTAAGATGAAAAAAAGACTGTTTTTGAGAATGTTTTTATGTTTGATATCACGTTTGCGAGCAACGACACAGAGATTCGAACGACGAGCTTTCAATGATTAAATTTTCAAAGCGAAGGTTTATTTGCACAAATGAAATTTTAAAGCATATTGCAATCACGTGATGAATATTCAAGCGAATGACGGATGAAAATTACCGAGAATTCTCAATACAAAACGTGTTCTATTAGCCGTCGCGCGAAAAAGGGACAAATTCGTTCGTGTAAAACCGTTAGAAAACCGTTTTGCTAGATCCGCGTTTTCGCGGCGATTTATTTTCGGCGGTGGAGAACACGCGAGAAGAAGATTAACGCGTTATATACTATTTTATTCGCCCGGTATCCCGTTCGTTCCGGAATGAAATATCGTGACCGAAATCCACCGCGGACACGGGACGAAAGAGATTTTTAAGCATGCGAATAAATTCGCGCATTCTTTTTAATGTGTTGCTTTAACCTGTTGAATGCGTCGCCGTTCGTGACAAACAGTGATTACAGTTTTGCTCTCTTTCTCTCTCTCTCTCTCTCTCTCTCTCTCTCTATCTATCTTTACGCGAGTTCAGATTTATTTTTCTTTCTCTCTGCTTATCGTTTCGACGATCGCGCGTTTTGCGCGCGCGATAAGCGCGCAGTTAATTTCTCTTGTGTGCGATCGTCATCTCGCGCCGGGAAAGAAAACGCGCGCGTTATTTTCAACAAGCTCTCACTCTCTCTCTCTCTCTCTCTTGCTGTATGAGCAAGTAAAACGTATCGTCGCTTTCCGTCCTGTTCCCCGGCACTCGGATATTTTTTATCCGCGAAGAATATATAGATCGTCATCGCTCTAGATATGCGCGATAGGTAGTAGACACCTTGTACACTTAGGCAAATTGCTTTAAAGACATAAAGAATTCATCATCGATACTATAAAAACGTGCGGATTGGTCTTAGAAAGCGTAAAAAAAAAAAAAAACACAAAATTTAGTTTTCGTATTCGTTAATGTTACATTTGTGAAAGAACTTCCTTTATGCTTCCAAAAAAAAAAAAAAAAAAACGGACAAAGACATCCAACTGCTTTTGTTAAAAAAAAAAAAAAAACAACAAAACAAACAAACGGCGAGAGAGAAAGAACCAGCAAAAAGAACGATCGCGGAGACGACTTTTGATATTTCCTGCCCTTACCATTAGCCAAAGCGGGACTCGAGGAGCGGGACGCGGGGAGCGGGCGCGGTGGATGCGAGGAAAGCCTCAGGAAGCTCTAACTCACGGGCAAAAGGGGCAACCCACACCCCCGGGTTCGACCCGCGCCGGCCCCTGCCATTAACATTAACCGAGCACATACAGGGTGTTTGCAATGGCATTATCGATCGGGACTCGGGTGAAAAAAGACCAGCGAATCGAGCACTTTGTACGATACGTGCAGGAAACGCCTAGTTTACATTCACGAAAGCCCGGCTAAACGCCGATAGACTCGTCCTCCCGCGGTTACACGCGGACTCGTGCGTGATAAGCGGTTACCTCCGCGCGCGCTGGTAAAGACGTCGCCGAGGGCGGTATATTTTTCGCGACGTCCGTGCGCGTTTTCGAGATACCAAGTTTCGCGCGTTGCGCAGTATGAATTATTATGTATGTGGATTTTTTTTTTTTGTGAAAATAATAAATTTGCTCTTATAAATGTTTATTTATAAATTCTACAATGCGAGATCACCGCGCTTTGCGCTCGCTTGGTTTTAACGTTAAAAAACGTTACTTTGAAAATTAAAAAATCGTTAAAAAATTGTTACTAGAAATTTCCACGTGGTTTGATAAAAGTTCCTTATGAGGTTCCGATAATATTTTCTTATTGGGCCCCGATAAACGATTTGTTACAAGCCATTTGGGGCCCGAGTGTTGGTATCTGATAAGACCCGATTGATTTTGAGACATATATTGTTATTATTTCAAGCTCCTGTTCTCCGTATCGCTCCTGTTCTCCGTAAACGTATAAGAATCTTATACGTTTTTTTTTGTGTTACAGAAATTCGCACTCGAAACTTTTTCGGAACGTGACTCGGACACGTTGTTGTTAACAAACAAATAAAAAAAAAAAAAAAAAAAAACGAGATTTTTACATGACAATGCACTTCGGATCTCGATCAGTCGTACAATGCATTGATGTTTCTCGCACGATTGACATCGCATCTCGTGCGACGATCGGAAACTTTACGCATGAACGAAGAGACGCGACATTACTCATGATACGGTCATAGGAAGCGGAACAACGACGATGACCGTCGTTAGGAGCGTGCGAAGTCCCAGTTTGCGCGGTGGAGAACTGTAATTAAAATATCGAAACAAATGTGTCTAACACGCACATAAATTCGTGATACACGTGTTTTACAATAATTTTTATCGCGCAAAAAAATTTCACGAGAGAGAGAGAGAGAAAAATTCAATAATGTGAAAAATGAAATTAATTTCACATCGCGATTTCGCGCGGTTTGGAAATTTTCGTCGCTTCGCACACACGTGCGAAACGACGCGATGTTTTATGCAACCGCGGGATAACGAAACGGAATTCTATTAAATCAAAGCATTGATTTTGCCGCCGCTATACATGTACCGATGGCGCGCGAGTTGGTTAACGAAGGTAGCGATAACGATACATTATTATCGCGATACGTATGAATATATGCCACCCTATGCCCGGGCTGCCCTTTGAAAATCGTATACCAGGCACGTGTCCGGCCTGTCGCGCCCCCGTTGTTACTCCACCGCGTGGATCAGATAATTTTCAGTACAAGCAGATACGGACCCCCGCCTATTTGCAACCGGTTCGAGAACCGATCTCGCGCGTGCGTGCGGAGAGAGAGAGAGAGAGAGATCACGCGATATCGCTGATATATTAATCAAACAAATTGGACATTTTAACCGTGTTTGACCGAGCGCGACGCGAGTTGGACGAGATATCACGACAGTCAGTCGCAGTTCGATTCTGCTACATTTTCTCGATCGCACATGTCTTTTTTTCGTTCGTTTTTTACAATAACGATATTTCTTTTTTTGTTTTTTTTTCAACAGCGGAGCATTAGCTCCACCAATTCATAAGGTCTAAATTTCGATTACAGAAGTCGATTTATTTCCATCGCCGTCAGTATCTCCCTTTCTTCGGATATTACGACTCACGCCGCGGCGAATGCGCGTCCGCGTACATACATATATATATATTGCCGACGGAAAATCGCTGACGCGCATCTGATCGCGGTTACGCGCGCAGAAACGTGTACTTTACGTGTACTTTATTATTAGCTTTCACCGCCTTCCGCGGGGAAGAGGAATCGCTTTCGCCGCACACACACCGCCGACGACTCGCGATCGGTGTCAATCCATTCTCGTCTCGGGCACGAGGCGCTTATCACGTTCGTAACGCGCCCGGTATCCTCGGCATCAATAATAATAAAAGGCACCGTGGGATATCGCGGCGCGTCTCAGTATGATGCTCCGCGGGAAGCCTTCCGTTCGTTTCCCACCTATACGCCTCCCGTTACGCGTGAGAGATACAGGGGGTTGGATGGGCTCCGAAGGAGACGACAGGAGGCGAGGGTGGAGAGAAGGAAAGCGCGAGAGAGAGAGAGAGAGAGAGAGAGAGAAGGAAAGAAGAGAGCACACAGCCTGGTGGATGATCCCGCCTCTAAGGAGCCGCTCGGCAGTCGTCGGAGAGACCCCCCCTGTGTCCGGGGGGAGCGACGGGGGCGAGAGCGGGAATCTCTACCCCCGCATTTCTCTCGACCACCCTCTTCCCTCCCGCTCGTCCCGTCTCACCGTCTCCCTCTCGCGCGCTCGTGTAACGTGCGCTCTTCTCTCCCCGCGCCCACTCCCCGTGGAGGACGTGCCGGCGCAGGCTCCGATACAGCCAATCGTCGGACCGCGACTGATAACGACTCTGCCAAATGTGCGTCCGTCGCACCGCGGCCGAGTCCGCCACCACGGTGGTCCACGCGCGCGCTGACAAACTCTCGGGATATCCCCGCGAGCTCAAACGGACCGGCTGTCCCACGTATAATCTCCCGCGAGGAGAAACGTCCACGTTACGAGACGACGACGACGACGACGACGGGGTGCACGTCCGCACCCACCTCTTCCCCCCCCGCCCTCCCGTGCGTCACACACTCGCGTTACCGTCGATTACGTCCCACAGTGTCGATTCGCGTCGAATTCTATTTTCTCGATTGTTTCTTTTTTCCCCCCCCCCTTGACTTTTTCCCCCGGTGCAAGGTCATAGTGAAGAGTCAGAAAGTGAACGTGACGTCCAGAGGAAGAGAAATAAAACCGATTTGTGGATCGGAGGAGGAAATATCGCGAGGAGGTATCGAACTGGATCTGACAGTGCTGGACAAGACACCACGTTGGCCCCCGCACTGACGGTAAGGCGAAGGTGCACGTTAGTTTTGCGACGAATCGGCTTTTCTTTCGGTTGCTGCTTGATCTTCGGATCGGAGCGATTTTAAGGAGTAAATTGGCGAATGCTTTCTTTCGTTGTTTCTGCGCTCGTTGTGTATTTGTTTCGGCACGCGACGAAAGAGAAGTTTGGGGGAAGAGAACGTTTCGAAGAGAGGAAACCGAAGATTGTTGGCCGCGCGCTTCCGTCGCACCGGCGTGACAATGGAACAATGCCGATAACGGCGAAAAAAACAACCGCGATCCGGTCTGTAGTTGCGCGCGAATTTATGGGCGCGATCCGCGATTTTCCGCGGCTACTTTCTTGGAAATTTTGTTTTACTTGTTTTTTTTTTGTGTACATAAAACGAAGCATCGACAAACCGCCGTTTTTTTGTTTCGAAAAAAAAACGGCGGAAATCTGTTGGTTTTACCAGATCCGACTTTATCACGTATACATATTACATGCTTTGTTTTTTCTGGCATTGTAGTTTGATTTGTCTCTTTTATTTTTCTCGTTATTGTTCTCGAGTATTTAAGTTGATAAAAAAACAAAAAAGAAAAAAATAGACGCGCGCGTTTCTCGAATCGCGTGACGTTAATTTTCGACGCATTTCTCAGTTTGTTATCAAAATGTGCTTTTCCTTTCTGATAAAACCTTTACCGATAAACGAAAGAGAAGAGAAAGGGGATTACGCATTCAAAAACAATTACAGATACGAGTGAATTTAATCTGTGAGGAAAACTTAACTCTCTCGCGTGAAAATTGTACAAAAGAAAATCACGTCGAAAGGAACAAAATGGCCACCGCAAATAGAGACACTTTGAACTTAAAAAAAAGAAATAGTTCACACATTTCTGAGGGAATAGAGCTTTTACTTCTTTGTCATTGTCGAAATAGATGATAAAAAAAAACGCTGTGTCGGGATTTCGTCAGATCCCGGTGCAAAACTCGCGCGCGAACAAAAGCGCTTTGACACTCGCGCGGATGAGATATAACACGAGGGGAGCCCCTCTGTACAACTCGTTCACGGAATCTTACGCATGACGCATAACTGCGTCTGTGTCGCTATACGCACGTTTTACGGGTTAAACGGCGGGCGCACGCACTGACCAACGCGAAATTATCGCGCGTGTCCGTTACTTCGCTCCTCCGTGCGCGTCACGCACCGCGGTCACCGATTTTTTTTTTTTTTTTTTTTTTTTTTCTTTCATTTCACCCTCGAGGAAAAACGCAAATTTCACGTGTCATTCGCGCTTTGCGGAAAAAAATACTTAGGCGTGTAATATTGCGTGAGGAGAGAAAGAGAATTATTTGTGTATAGAATTTATCGTAATAACAATAGTCTTTTGAGATGTAACGTATATTAAAATGTGCATATTGACGCGTATGTGACATTAGGGTGGCTTTTATTTTCGACTTTTGAATTCTTTCGCGGCACTGTCTGGTTCCAATTGCTAAAACAATAATCTGTGAAAAAGTACATCCCGATCGAATAAGGGGAAAAGGAGCTCTTGGGCCCTTAAAACAAATATTTAACTGAATTACTTAAAAAAATGATTTAAATAACGAAATCGATTTTATTTGATTATCTTCCAACTTATTGATTATATCGAAAAACACGTTAAACAAAAGATCTCGGTCAGAAGTACATTTTATCTATTATTTTTCTTTTTGTTTTTTTTTACGACCAACAGTTTTCGAAAAATGAGTATTTCAGAGTTATTGTTATTATTCCATTCTCCTACATTTTGAGTTCAATCTACATTCAGACAGATATAATAGATCTGTTCTTTTTAGCCGAATTTCTTGCACAGTTCATCTCTTTCTTTCTTTCTCTTCATTTTGAAGAAACTTCACTTTTTTGATTCATTATGCATTTAAGTAATCTTTTTAATGTTTAAGGGAGCTCCCTTTTTCCCAGGAGCTCCCTTTCTCCCTTTATCGGACTGAATTCTTTCACACAGATTATATTTTTAGCAATTGGGAAACAATTTTTCACCGGGAATAAACAAGAGCCTCCTCAATGTGACATTTGGCGAGACAAATATTTCGTATTTATTGCGCGAGATGATCTTGTTAGCGATGATGAGTTCTCCTTAAAATGAGACTTTTAAAAATCGATTTCTGTACGCACAAGTCTCCAAACCAAAGAACATATCGAAAAAACATCTTCAAAAACATCTTTGAAAATCGAAAGTAACGCTCGAACGATCTCCGAGAGCAGCCGAGATCGAATCGTAAAGAGACAACGCGAGAAATAATAATTTAGCGCGAAGAAAAGATATTTGTGATATTATTCTCAAATATTATTCATATATATTTCATCAAACCGACTTCGTATTTCAATACATTGATTTTTCTCAATTCCTATTATAATGTCAAAAAGCGTCTTTGATCCTCTTTCGTTTCTCTTCACGCGTCACGCGAGATCACCGAATTTTTTTCTCTCTCCTGAAAGAAACGCGGTATTTTCATGTTCGAGCTCGATTGAAAACGCGCAATTTTACACGTTTTATTCGCATAAAGAACGCAGATCGAAACGCGATCTTCCCGGAGATCTCGACCGGCTTTTTCTCCCTCTCGCGTGCGATCGCGCGCCTATGTCACATCGCGTCCGCGACGGTGCGTTTAAACGGCGCGCGCGTATGTGTGTGCGTATGTGTGTGAGACACATATGTGTGTATATGTATATATATATACACATATATATGCAGGAGAGACGAGAGTTTAGACGAGGTAGGCAGAGGGGTTTCCGGCGAGCGTTAACAGAGTAACAGAGTGATGTAATGAGGCCCGGAAGCAGGCAATTTGCTGCCCGCGGCGGCCGCAGTTGCGCGAGACAACCTGTCCGGAGTACCTTCTTCTTGATACCGCGGTCTAGCCTCTCTCCTCCTCCGTGCCTGGATACCTGACCGATAAGCGAGAGAGAAGTGTGCAGTCATCGAGTGCAAGGAGAAACGGACGACGGAAAACAAAAGGCGACGTAAACGAGTGCGTGTAAAAGAGAGAGAGAGAGAAAAAAAGACGAGGGAAATCGTCGAGAGAGAAGCGCAATTATTTCGTACGATATACGCGCGCGCGTTGTTTTGTTCCGACGAATGTGAATTATTATCGCGACAATGTGAAAGTTGCACAATTTGCGTGCGTGTTGTTTTTACATCTCGTCTCTTCGTAACGCGAAGTAAACGGACGAACGCCGTCGTTGCCGATTTCTTTGGTGTTGAACGTGTAAAAAAAAAAAAAAGAGAGAACGATAAGAGTGGCGTTGCAATTTCGTTGGATATAGTTTCCGAAAATAAAAATCCTTGAACTGAAAATCCGAATTGATCGCAGAAAGTTGTTTTTCTTTTTACAATTAAATAAGTTCACGCCAATAAGTGGCGCGCTTGTGTAACGAACAAAATATAAACAATTTCAATAGCGCATACAAAATTTCACTGCAGTGTTTCATCACCGGTGAACCCTCTTTTCCCAATAATCGATCGATTCGATTCGGTTCTTTAAATACGTCGGACACGATCGGCAAAGACAATCCCGCGCGTTGCGCATCGTGTGTGGTGCCGCGGAACAGCGTGACTATGTGACAGTTTTGTGATTAGATTGACCTCAATACGCGCTGGACATCCGGACGTACCCACGAGAGTGCTTTTATCCTTAACTGTCCTGATCGAATGTCAGCGAATGTTCCGCGATGATGATGACGACGAGATGATTTCACGCGTGATGTGATGAAAATACTTTTATTTTCGCTGCGCGCTTTTCTCACTTCCGGTGATTGCTTCGTTCGGGTGATGCCAGAAAAGTCAAACATTCGAACGATCGGCGTAACGACACACATAGTGACAAGAGTGTCGAGAATTTATCGTGAACGTTTTCACAGCGATTGAAGGTAAATAAAAATAATAAGCAGAAAAACAAAAACAAAAAAAACAAAAAAAAACCAGTCGCGTATTGGTGAGGAAAAACGTTGACGTCAACGCGCTTGATGTTTCCAGCGCAATCCGACAGATCGTTATATCGCACATTTATATAGAAAATTAAATATGATTAAAGTAAAAAAAGATAATAAATATAAACAATTAGATTGTGTGTGAGATACACACAATTTTGTTCATCGAGTTGAAAATACGGGCGACGAGAGAGTTTCGTACGTGTTTATAAGCGAGTCGCACGTGGAATCGGCCACGGTCGGATCACGCACACACACACACAGATCGGCGCGCGGCATCATTTCGTTTGAATAATGATTTATGTAATACGGGAAGGGATAGCCGGAAGCAGCAGATTTTCCAGATTAGACGGAAGCGGACTCGCGATAAACGACAAGCTTCAATATTGCAGCAGCAGCAGCAGCAGCTGGCGGGCCTGGTGGGCCTCTTATCGCCGCGCTCTTCGCGTTGCAAAATTGCGGCAACATACGATCGTGGCCTCATGCAAATTCCAATCGCGACCTCATGCAAATTCCCCATCGCTTTCGTAATTTTCGCGACTACAAATTTCCAGGCTGCGTCATTGATGAAATGCAGACGATGTGATTAAGAGGCGCGCTCGCGATACACGATTTTCCTGAGATCGAGCGAGTTCGATTTATGGAAAATTTTCTGCGCGCGTAATATAAAACCTCGCGCAATGGCTTTATCTCGGTACCATAAAAATGCATTTGTTATTCGCGTCGTTGAAAGTTACAACCTGAAAAAAAGACACGCGAGCGGAAAAACACGTGACTTTTAAACGTAAAAACGTTTACGTTACGTTACGTTTTGTCGCTGCGAGCATTTTTATCGACACTCTGATAGCGTTACACTTTCGATTCTTACACTTGCAACCCGAAGAACGAGTGTGCATCCATAACTTATTTATTGTCCAAACTATCTTAATAGAATACGCTGAGTAATGTTCGTAACATAATGTATACATTAAATATGTTATCGTTGATATTTCTCCATGTTGATTTTTGAAGTTTTAATAACAGAATTATAGCAGAAAAATAGAATATTTTCAATTTTTAACTCGATATATTATTGCGGTAGAGAAGTAAACAGTTTGATTAGATGATGAGAAAGTCATCTTTTACATAAATTTTGCAAATATTGCTAACAAGTCTAGGACTGTTTTCAACCCGACGTTTAATTGTTGTTTTTTTTTTTAGAAATACTTCGTTGTGTGGGCGCACTCGTATTTTAATTCGATCTCGTCTTTACCGGATGTTTCAAGGGTTCTTTAATAACCCCAACCGCGGTATCTGCATGAGCACAAGTGCTATCAGCTTAAAGTAACGTAGGCTTGCTTCGTCCGACCCTGCATTACATTTTAACACCACCAGCCCGGTCATTTAATTTAGCAACGCGAACGCACGATTCACATGAGCAACGTTTATATGTAACTTCTTCTTTGATTTTTCATTTCGCATTAAACTGCGAACTTGTTGAATTTATTATTCGTAACATGTGTACATATGTGATTTACAGAAACGACGCGCGAATTTCAATGTTTCCGTTTCACACACACACACACACACATACACACACACACAACGTTGGAAATATTAATTAATTGAATGCAATCGGAGCACGACGACACGTTTCTCGCGCGTGTTGAGAAATTGTTTTTTCTCGAAATAATTAAAAAAAACTATATAATATATATATATTTGTTAAAATCAACATAAAATATAAATATATCGGATAAAAAAAAAAAAAAAAAATAGAAAGGTGAAGAAAGATTCTACATAAAGCTAAGAGAAAAAAACACTTGCTCTTGTTCGGAGAGAGATTCGCGTTTGCGAATTGAAAAGAGCTTGTAACGCACACAAGAGTCAACGCGTACGCGATAGGTGCGGCGGCGCACGCGGCGTACGTGTTTTGATCTTCGGTGCAAAATTTTCACACGAATTTTCAGGGGCTCTTTGGTGATGTACGACAGCGCTAGCTGTTCGTACGCAGGTGCGCTCGAATTAAAGGGAGCCTCCGGGACAGCCGGAGCCGCCGCGGCCGCGGCCGGCGTCAAGCAGGAGAACTGGCCGTACCGCGGCCTCACCTGCAGCAACACCTTTCAACGGCTGAAGGACAGCGTCGACAAGGCGAAGCAGGCCCTAGCCGATCGCAGCGGTTACCTAGCCGGCGCGTTTTCGCCGCCTCCGCGCGCAAACCCGTCCGCCATTTCGCCCACCGCCTCCATCACCGGTAAGTAAAGACTTCCTTCTTCCACTCCTCGCTCGGTCCGATCTCGAGCTTCCGTCGTGCGCGAAAAATATCCGAACGACATAATAATATTTTACGCGATCGAGTGGAACACCGCGGTTCTAAATAATCCAAGTCTCACGAATCAGATTTTAGAGAACTCACACGAGCAAATTTACATTCATGAAGAATCTATAATTAAGAGCTTACGCAAGAATTTAATTTGCGTATTAAGTTGTTGTATTCATGTCTCGGTCGTAAAATTTTTTAGATCAGAAATCTTTATACGCTCGTGTTGTTGTTGTTGTTGTGTCAAGAAAAGAAGCTCGGTTTTTTTTTTTTTTTTTTAATAACGAAAGCTCGTCGAGAATTGACGCCGTAACAAGACAGGTGTGTGAGATACGCGCGAAGGTGGTAACTTATTGCGTGGCGATGGCGAAATAGTTGTTGTTGCCCGTAATGCGCCGAGCGTAAAGTCACGCACGCGGACACGCGGAAAGACACGCAACCTGATTACGCGCGAAATTATTATAGCGGCGTATAAGTGCCCGGTGTGGCGATACCATCGATCGGTTCTGATATACATATATGTTTACAAATATATATATGTATGTATGTATGTATGTACGGCGCGTATACGACGCCGATGACGTAACGCGGTTAATGAGAGCAAGAACCACTTACCCTCGCTATTTTCCCACAATGATAACAACGTGGGTGGTGCACGCGCGGAGATTGAGATTTCGCTGAGTCGCGAATTTTAACGACCCTTCCGTAATTCACACGTACGTACGTCGTATAAACGAGTTGAAAATAAAAATCCGTCTCTCGTGTGTTTTGACGATGCACTTTTCGGTGGACGCAAAGATCCCCAGCGCGTTGCGTTGATTCTTCGCGAGAAGCCGCGGAGAAAATATTACGATTGTTTTTTGTTTCTCACACAAGCGGATGGAATAAAAAGAGGCGGCGTGATATTTCGCTTCTTGAAAGCCGGTAAACAGATATCCGCGATATATATATATATATATATATCTCTCTTCTTCTTTCTCTGTCTCTCTCTTTCTCTTCCATCGAAATTATTAAGTACCGGTAAAAGACGAGCGTCAACGGCGTGTGCCAAGAGAAAAGCGCGAAAAAAAAGCAGCAACGGCTCTCGCGCGCGATAATTTGTCATCCGGCGGAGCAGCCGGGCGGGCGGTTGACTGTTGCTCTTCGTTGTCGCCGATTTCCGATTGCTTTTTTAAAGCGCCGGTCGCCGAGGACATTAATTACCCGGCCAATGTAAATCACGTTATCTGCCGCCTACACCCGCGAGAGGAGACGGAACGGAAGGGGAGGATGACGGAGGAGGAGGAGGAAGAGGACGAGGAGATGGTGGTATATACGCGGAGGGATTGTTTGTTCAACGTGAATTCTCTCTCTCTCTCTCTCCTTCTCCCTCATGTTGCATTTGCGAGAGTGTTGCATCGTTGCCGTCGACTGCTCTCCACCGGCCGCAGCAATATCCTGCTCTCGCCGTTCCCGAAATTTATCGGCGACTCTCGCTCGAAAAAACTTTTCGTCTCGCCCCCGCGAGGTGGGCGCGTTTAATCGCGACGCGACTGCCGCGGTCGTCCGCACTTACCTCGCCCCCAGATCGATCGATCTTTTCGCTTCCTGGATCCGCGCGCGATCCCGGAGGATGTGTCTCCGCGTTTCGGTTTCTCGCTCTCCGCGTTCCGTGTGCGACATTTTTTTTTTTTTTGTCGCCTCTCTAGTTAATTCATCACGCGCTCTGGCAGCAAGGTCACCGAAATAATCGGCGACAAAATGTTCTATATCTGTTCACGTAAAGCAACTTGTCAACTGATATTTGCAATTTTTTTTTTTTTTTTTTTTTTTTTTTCGCTAATTTAGAAAGTGTTGTGGTTCTTAAACTCTGTCTGTCTTTGTTTGTCTCTGTGCGTTGCTGAATTTATCTTTTTGACGACGATATTCCGTTCGATCGTACATTTATATCGTCGTTCTTCTGTTCTCGTTCAATTTAAGGAGAATCCTCAAACGCGAGAGCACCGGTTGTCGAGGGGACCATCTCAAAATTTTGACGAGACTCGCAGGGCTCACGAGACAAGATGGTGGGTCGATGATGGCGGCGGGTAGTCGTGAAAATGTAGAATGACGAGGGAGGAGCGGTTACAGGGTTAGCCGGGAGCGTATCCATGACGACCGACCGCCCCACGTACCCTCCGAGATCCCGGATGCTCCCCTCGGCATCCCAGCATCCCTCCTCCTCTTCTCCCCTTGTTCGCTCGCCCTCTTTCCCCCTCGCCCCGTCGTCCTCTCGCGTCGTTCCCTCCCTGCCTCTCTCTCTCTCTCTCTCACTCTCTCCTGCTATCCTAAGCAACCCTCTACAGTCCCCTGGTCGGTTCTATCTTCCCCTATCTGCGGCCCGCTTCGGGGGATGCACGGCTACTTAGATTTTAAGTCGAGCCATTTCGTGCCGCGCGTACCTATACCTAACTCGGCTATAATTCTCTTGCGAGATACAGACGTGCCGACAAAGGAGTCGGTGGGGATTTCTCCGCGAAATCTCGAACCTCGCGCTCTTTCTTTCACGTGCGCGACGAAATTTCGACGCGAGATGCACGAATTTTCGCGGAAAATCTTTTCCCAGAATTAAAGAACCGCCTGAATATAAGCTTGTGTCACACTTGATGTATTTTAACCGAATAATAATTCTCTTTGGCAATAAAATATTATAAGACAAAGTATCAGATTAAAGAAACGAGACAAATGTACATGGTTATTTTTATGATAATATTGTGTAAAATGTGTTACATTGGAAGAAACGAATGGATTTAGACGTGTTGACGAGTTTCAACTGTTGGTCGTGAATCTCCAACTTTGTCGCGCGTCTTCTTAGTCATTTTTTCAAAAACTCACAAAAAAATTCACGCAAACTCGAAAATTCGAATTTTAAAACTTTGCACACATAGAGAGGATAAATAAACCTGAGGAGATGAATCGCTGCCCAAAAGCGATTCTAAGGGATGAAACCATCCCTCGTATGTAAACCTCTCATATGAAAAAAAAAAAAAACATTGTTTTCGTCGATACATACGATCTGAGCGCGGTATTTATCAGAAAAAAGTGTCCAAAATATTGTTTTGTCGCTTTTTATAGTTTAAAATATTAGGTGCCGTCTTCAGATCGTACGTAACCGCCGCAAACGTGATTTTTTTCGCATTTCTAATAATTTATTCGGCTAAGTATCGCCTCCAGATAGCATATACCAAAACCATTGTTTCTTCATATGAGAGGTTTACATATGAGGGATGATTTCACCGCTTAGAATCGTTTTCGGGCAGCAACGGAAAATTTCTACATTCATCTATTTACACCTTCTACACATGCGCAAAGTTTCATCATTAAAATCGGAATTTTCGCGAGGTTTCCTTAATCAGATTAAAATTAATTGAAGAGCGTGTTGTTTTTCAAGACCACACATGGACGAATGCCATTGCGGGACAATTAAGAGATTAAATATACGCGCGCGTGTTTTCCGCGTTCGTTTCTTTCGACTTCTTCTGTCGCCAAATAATCTGCACCGGCCGAGTTGAGGGGCGGCGGAAGTGTCGGTCATTGTGTCAGCGTGTCTCAGGGTAAACGCATGTATTTAATGTTTGCCGGTCGAGCACCATCCCTCCGATAACTTGTTTGCGCACGTAATTGATGTTTGACAAGACGAGGCGACACGCGTGCCGACGACGTCGTGTGTTTGTCGGTGCACACGCGTCAAACCTTTTTAACATGAGAAACTACATATACTTGGGTGCGCATCTATTTTATTAAATTGCGCAAGTAACGAGCTTAATTCACGCCCTTCCGATCTCGCGCGTATTTCAACGCGCGATTAAGTTATAATCCGGTTTTGCGATTTTTGTTCTCACTTGGAGTAAAAATAAAATAAAACTTTTTTTCGACAATATCCATAAGAAACCAACGTGAAAAGTTAATTTGCTTTAATTATCGTCATTATATTTCGTGCGACCATTACCTCGAGAGACTATTAAAAATCAAAGCGACCCCGACAGCAGTTTGCCACCCTTTAACTGAGCTCCGAGCTGCGAATTCGTGTCGAACGCGCGTAATGTTACCTCTCGTCGAGCTAATTGCACGGAATACACGGCGAGGGAGGACGCGGGTGGTGTATTTGAAAGAAACCTCGTTCTCCACTTTCATCTGCCCATTAAATTTCGTAACGCCGATTTAGAAACACTCTCTCTTTATACAGTTGCGAGTTACATATATAATATCTAGGAAGAAGAGGGGGGCGATGGAAGGGGAAATGATCAACGGTGACCGAGACGCGTTGATAATTGCCGGTATCGGTTAACCCAGGGGGTGGTTATGGATCTCGAACACCCCAATGCCGGCATTACAAACCGGGCGCCCTCTCCGTGATCCCTTTTGCCCTTTATCCGTGAACCTCCGCGAGCCCCTTCGCTTCCGCTACACCAGCGGCACCGGTAACTGCGACCAGTCCACCCTCGTTTCCCAGGGCGTTTTGGGGGGTGACTAAGGGTCAGAGAATCGTAACTGTCTCGCGTCTAAAAAATGGAAGGAATACATTAAGGAACCCTCAGACGCGCGAAACGACGTCGAGTTCTGAATCCGTGACTTCTGTTTGGATCGAGCGAAAATTGCTCGCGAGATAATTGGACATGCATTAGCGGTAAATGTAAATTCCTGTGAATTAAATAGAAGTCTAATCGCATTCGTAAAATAATTCGTGAATAATTTTTTGTTCTTTTACAACTTGTTATTTTTTTTTTTTTTTCTTTTTCTTTTTTTTAAATATTACCATTTATGACTGAAAAAGAAATACTAGAAGCGGAGATAATGAAGTAAAACAATCAAACAATTGTTCCACTGGCCTTGATACGTGCCAGCGAACAGTAAATCTAATCGTCAATGTATACTTCGAGTTTTAGTTTTTTCTTTTTTTTTCATCTCCATTTTTAAATGCACGTCAATATCGTTTGACACAATAAATCATAACGTGTATACTCGCATAAGTTTACTCTCCGTCCACTCTTTCCATCTTGCCTCTCCCGTCTTTTCCCATTCTTCCCTTCCTCCCGCTTTCGCGTTCAGGTCGATCGCGCACGACCGATTCTGGTGTTCCCCGCGGGGTTCCGTCTTTCTGCTCGCGCGATTCTCTCTCCTACGGCTCGTTGCAGGCCCCGTGACTAATCATGATAGTTCCGCCCGGGAACGGCGGGGACACACGACTCTCGGTTCCGGTTCCGGCGCGTGCTGTCACCCCCTTCGTGAGGCCCCACCTCCGTTCGAGTTGCCCGACTGCCACTCATCCCCCTGAGCGCTGCCGCGCCCTCCCGCGCAATTATTACGCTTCGCAACAAAGAGCGTCGCGAAGCGCTTCCAAGGATCAGATGCCGCTCTCCTCGTGTATTATCCTCGCGACCCTTCGCGCGTTTCGTCCTCCCGCTTTTCCTTTCTTCCGTCCATTCCTTTCAACGCTGTCGAAACGCGTTCGATATAATTGAGAAAGCGCGCGCGCACACACATACATTTCGTCTATTTATCATTAATACTCAATACTCGTTCACAAACGAATTATCCTGCCGAAAGGATATCATCTGAACTATCTCTCTCTGATAGCGTTATTAGAAGAAAATTTTCAGAATCCTTCGCGTTCGCAAATGCGCGGAAAACGTCATTCTTGATGAGCGGCTCGCAAGAGTGCGAGGACTGCGAGTGGGGAGGTCCCAAGTTCAAATCCACACCTTCGGATTTTTCCGGGCCGGAAAAATATCTTTCAGTCGAGTTTATCGATTGGAAAAGCAGCGAACTGTGAATCGGACCTCCAAGCAGTTCAAAGTGCTCATAACTCACTTCCGGTAGAGTCCACGTAAAATTTGTAGATCCATCACGGATCTCTACAATTCGCACGAGAGTGTACTAAAAACTCCCAATCCAAGATGCCATGCGTCGGCAGCAGGACGCATTGACTATTAATGTAACAGCGCGGCGGTGTTAAACAATAATTAAATTAACATTCAAAGATGTTTTTCGGGTTTGAACCGCGTTAGTGATTCACTTTTACATCTAAAAAAATTTTTATACCTGAGAAATGACACTAACGTGGTTCAAAAACCCGAAAAAACATTCTTTGAATGTTAATACAACACACCGCGAAAGCATCAAATGTCAGAATAATTAAATTAGTTTGCGTCACACAGCCAGAATCTATATTATGTTATCCGTGTTACAGATTCTGACTGATGTGAAGCAGAATACTTTTTTGTCTTTAGTTTTTTAGAAGTGGTTTCGAACAACGTTCAACGTTGCGGCTCACGATATTGCTGTTTAAATCAGTGTCGACGCATTTAAAGACGTCTTCCGCTTCTCCCGGTCGTGCGGATCCTTCCACGTACTTGACGGTTCGAGTCGATTAAATGCCGGATTAAATTATCCGGCTTTAAAACCGGCCTCGCACCGTCGTTCCTCGACCGCGACGTTGTAATCCACGCTAACGTTGCATTTACCGTGGGGTGAATGTGAGGAGGAGAGGGGAGAGGTGGTTCGGCGGATTTCTTCCGGAATCTCGTGGGAATTCTCGGATTTCCGCTGCGGGGCTCCGCTACGGCTTTACACCGGTTGTTACAACATATATCCTCGTTCTTCTTCCTCCTCCTCCTCCTCCGATCCTCGCGTACTTCTCGGAGGCGTATATTATCCAGCACACGTCAAGGAGGCAAGAGCGCGAGGTCGCGCTCGCCGGCCCCCACGAAAGAATCATTATTCATTCTCGCGCGACCTGCGGCCCACCCACCCCGACGTCGTGAAATAACCTCGTTAAGCCACTAACTGCCACGACTGGTCTGGCCGAGAGAGCGTGCTTGGCAGAAACGTAGCCGGCGAGCAGGGAAGGAATGGTAAAGAGGGTGCCCTCCTCGCGGGAGGAAGAGAATGATGGGGTAAAGAAACGAGAAAGACAGCCGGTAGTACGTAAGTGCGAATATTAACAGCGCGATGAAAGAAAGCGAAGAGAGAGAGAGAGAGAGAGAGAGAGAGAGAAGAAAAAAGGCCGAGGGAAAGTTTCACCCTCCCGCGTGACTCGACGGAAACTCGAACGAAAGAGGCCCGCCCTTACGACGCGGTTTATTATACGATCGTGCGAAGGGTGCGTGTATATACGTAAGTAACAACGAACGCGATTTCGTAAATCCCTCGATAGATCGTATTACGCGATAAATTTTAATTCCCGCCCGTGATTGTGCCGTGCGTTTTCTCGCGCCCCAGCACCGGCCGGACTTAATTGATCGCGCGAATAAATACGAAGTGTCCTGAAGGACGCCTCTCGTAACAACACCAAGGTGGCATTGTTTCTTTTATTGAAAACGAAACGACAGGTCATTAGTTACAAAATTGTTTCCCTCACTTTGAATATCTCAAATTGTAAAAATTAAATATTTGTGTGCCAAAGTTTGCATTAAATTTTCACGAGGATTATAAAAAGTTTTATTCTCACGCTCAACCTTTAACATCCAGAGAGTTAAATGTCCTGTTTTCGTTAGTTTTACGTGGCCCATATTTTTCTCATAAATGTTCTACCTCTTTGTTGAATATAAAAATTCAAAACTCTAGAGAAATTTAAAGATCGGTGAAGATATCCGGCACGGATATTTGTTATTACATTTTTTTTTTTTTTTTTGCTGTCAAAGATATATTATCGTGACAAGATTACATTGATAAGTAGCCAGCGCATATTAACGATAATCGGTTAAGAAGAAGATGATGAAAGCACGTGAGATGCGAGAGCATCTCACGGCGTGAGACAGTGATTCTCGAGCAAAATGGGTTCAGATCAATAATGAAACGCGGTCTCTCTACCAAGAGTGCGCGTAGAACATTCCCAAGTTTCTTGAACCCCTAAATAGATGGCACTATGGTACAAAATCATCCCTTATTTTAGTTTGTCGGAATCGCGGCAGATGTCTCTCGTGTTGCCCGCACATCCACGGTACGTAAGATGTTATTTTGTTTTTATTTGACACGGTTGAGAATGCGCGTCTCTTTGTATGTAATCGACGGTGGTTCGAGAATTCCACTTAAAACTGCAAACGAAATTGAAACCTATGGTTATAGACAATGTAGACTGGCATTTGAAGAGCGGATTTGTTAGAGCCTTCGAGCCATCAAGAAGTTAAATCGATTATGAATCGCACATGATTACTCCCCTGATAAGCAACGTTATGCTTTTTCACATTGATGTAATTTTAAATTGTATAATTACACGCTTGTAAAAATTTTTATAAGCGTGTAACGCACGGCGCAAGTTGTTTTTTTTTTTTGTTTTTTTTCAATTATCGATGGATATTTTTAATCAAATGATGTATTATATTATAAAAAATTACAAAAGATTATACACATGTAGAAATGTTTTTTTAATCTCTTCTCTATTCTTTAGTTTTCTGTGTACCGTTATTAAAATATTTTTAAATTTTTTACACGTTGAAGCAGTGATATTTTTGTTTGTTTTTCAATCGTTACAAATCCGCACAAATTCCACAATAAGTAATGATATGCGAGAAATCAGTAGTTACCGATCTTTCGCAACGGATTTCCGGAAAGCACTCAAAGCTTCCTAGGAACGCGATAAAAGCTGGGCGACGAGATTGGCCCTTTTGCGTCAAAGCGACACGGGGTAACCGAAGTTACCCCGTCACCTCCATTAGTTAGAAAAGAGAAGCGGAAGGCTCTTTAGTTCGCGACAAAGGTGAAGGGGGAGGGACAGGTCGAACTCGCCGTCGAATGTGGTGGTGCGTGATCTGTTGCTCACATGCTGCGGTGCGCGCCGACAATATTGACGACTGCGAGCTAAGGAAAGCTCCCCCCCAAAAAAAAGAGGGACATACGAGGCGGGGGATTTCGTTCGCCAAGAAAGAGAGAGAGAGAGAGAGAGAGAGAGAGAGAGATATCTCCCTTTTTCCAACGCTCACTCCCCAGTCACTCCTACGTTGACGGAACATTAAGCACACACGATAACGCATGATTAACCGGCTAATGATTCTCCTCTTTCGTTCAACCCTCGTCGATTTCTGCGAAGTCACCGGCGTCGTCACTTCCGAAATAAAGTAGACTCTTATTCGCCCCGCGAAGAGATAAACGATTGACAAGTGCCGTCTTGTTAATCGGTCGACCAACAATTCCGTTAAAAACGCATGTGTGTGAAATGTTAAAGAAACTCGAAATATATTATCAAAAAAAAGACAATGAGAAAATCTTAAAACTGAGATAAACTGAGTTAAAACGATATCGCAGTATTAAAGAAAGTGACGCTTTCGCATCGATTAAATTAATGTTAACAAGCGACGATTTGTAAATATTATTTTTTTTTTTATTCAATCAATCCATTGATGAATATTTTTTTACCTGTCCAATATTTTAGCCCACGTATAAACACATCGAGCGCGCGCGCGCAGGACACTTTTGCACAACCGACACTTTTTCACTGTCGAAAGTTACGACTGTTATGTACGAGTTGCAGATACGTAAAACTGATTGAAAATCGCGGAGCGTGAACACTGATAAAATCTGGGACATGATAAAGCGTGCTTCACGCTCCGTCGTATATATGCATTAGTTATGAGGCGACGGCGGCGGCGGCGGCGGCGGCGTCGTCGTCGTCGTCGTCGTCGTCGTCGTCACCGTCGTGTTTCTCTATGCGGTCATTACAGCTGCATAATGATTAATTCTCTCGCAAGGGAGAGAGAGAGAGAGAGAGAGAGAGAGAGAGGGTGCAAGTGATTATCATAAATTTTATTACCGGTAGTATATACGAAAAACTTTTCACTTTACGACATAGACAATTCGCGAAAGGGGTAAATTCTTCCCCTCATCCCCGCGGAATTTATTACACGCACCACATATACACGCGAACTTCGACGAAGTCGTAGCGTGTTGCGGCGTGTTGTTTTTTTTTTCGGGGATTTATTTCTTAAATCATTAAAGAAAGCAAAGCGATTTGGATACAGTCGCGATCGCGTCGTAAAAAAAAAAAAAAAACCGTGACGAGGCGGATAAAGGATGCTAGGATTGGAAGGAAGAAAGAGAGAGAGAGAGAGAGAGAGGTTTTAGCAGCCGCATGCGAGTGCGAGGACGAAGGAGTGCGACCGGTGTTTGTGGCGTCCGCTGCCACCCCGGCCGCCGACAAAAAGGCGAGAGAATTTCCTGAAATCCTTTCTGAGGGTCTGATTGCCATCATTATCGTGGAGTGGGTAGGAGTAGCAGCAGCAACGGCATCGTAGGGAGCCCTCTCTCCCCTCAACCCCTCACGATGGGGGATGGGTTTCGTTCGAGCTGGAAGGAGGATGAGAATGGTTAGGAGTGGAAGAGTTACCCTCCGCGTCTCTCTCTCTCTCTCTCTCTCTCT
>QVNX01014247.1:0-10485 GCA_014825495.1 Pseudomyrmex sp. PSW-54
TCGTCTTGATTGGTTAACTTTCGATTTGCAATCCTCAATCCCAATCCAATCCACGTCCGCAATACGTAGTGTGACACAGGCTTTACGATTACGACAAAAAATTTTTTCACGTGCAATAGCCCTTATATTAGTGTGCGTGCACGCGAGTGTTTCCACAAACGTAACCTGATAACTTCTGAGTTTTATAGGCGGCGGATTTAATAAACCGATTGTGAAATGTGAAAAGTGTTTGTTCCACACCAACGAGTCTAATGAAAATATATATAGATAAAAAAACACAAATGATACAAATCTTCGCTAAAAGTGGTTCTGCTGATTTTGCATGAAGTATATGAGTCAGTAACAGTACGGAGTTGAGTCAGTTTTAATGTATGTACATATGTACTCAGATGTTCAGTGGCGTTTTATCAGCGTTTATCTCATCTGTTTGTCGGAGTAATGACAATTTAAAAAGTATTTTCGTTGCATTAATTTTATAGTTTATTTATTGAAGCATTATTACATTCTGACATTGGGCTTTTGATTACATATAAAAATTTAATTTTAATATTAATGAAACTGAATTTGAGAAAGATACATACAACTATAAGATATTTGATGACATATTTAAAAAGATATTGTAATATAAATAGAGACAATTTTGTGCAATACAAAAAGGAAAGAATGATTAATGTCTTATCAAATAATACTATTGACGAGTCTAAACTAATGCAACATCAGATGATTCATGAAGTATTATTATAGACAAGACAAGATTGTGTGGTATGTGTTTCTTAGAAATATTTACTTAATTCTATAATTATGTTATAAATGTTGCAAGATAAAAAATATTATGTGTGGAAATTATAAAAAATGCAGAAGGATTGATAAAATTCTTAATTACAGATAAATTTATGAAGATATAGTTATAATATAGATTTGCACAATGCCAAGTTCGTACTTATATGCTATTAACAATGAAGGACGTGTATTCGGACTGTCCACAACTGGCAATATGTGGCGTGAATTTATGTATTTAGGATTAGAATTTAAACAATTGTCAGCTGTACCACATTTTATGTGGGCCATTGGTGGCGACCGACAAGTGTACGTTCACGTTCATGGTTTAGATGTACCGATCAGGATTAAAGAAGAAACTTATGAAAATGAGGTATGTAATCAAAATGTAGTTTGTAATTGTATAACAATAAATTGTTATAAATAAATATAACGAACAAATAAAAGAACATTTATATTGATACTAATAATTACAGCGGTGGTTACCTTTGGAAGGATTTTCTGGAAGATTGCTTCCAACTGACAGATATAACTTTTCAAATCAAGATGGTACAGTAGATCGTAGCAGAGACAAAGTAAAATTACCATCAATGGCATGGCAATGGGAAGACGACTGGCAAATAGAAACAACACTAGATGGTCAACCATTAGACCATGATGTAAATATCAAATCTAATATATTTATACATATTAATATATAATCTTTTATTCTATGTGATATTCTACAATCACTATCTATAAACATTTATCTTTAAATAATTTCTCTTCTAGTAAATACGTGTTACACACACACACACACACACCCACACACACATACACACATATGTATATAACAGTATAATATGTATGTACGTGTACATGTTGTTTTTCAAAAAATTAAAAACTTGCGCACAATTTGTTTTATGTTTTAATATGTATGCTGAAATATTAGTTTGTTTAAATTTTGTGTATTTTATATACTTAATTTAATTTAACATACAAATTTACTATTTTTAATAATATTAATATTTTTATTTGCCCTCCATAAATATTTTATTTTTCATAAGATTTTGTTTATATATAGATTTGTTATCAGTTGCTCTTCCCACACAACCAAAAAGACTTATGATCATAGAGAATCTGATATTTTGATAGGGATGGACGTATGCAATTGATTTTCCAGCTACTTATACCACAAAAAAACAGTGGAAATCCTGTGTAAGAAGGCGCAAATGGGTTCGTTATCGAAGATACAGTGCTATGAACTCATGGTGCGCTATTGCACCTCTTCACAAAGATCCGACGAAGGTAGTGAAACATATCACCAATATCTCGACATACAAAAATATTATAAATTTTATAAATTTAACTGAAAAACATTTTGCGTGTGATATAAATATATTGAGACTTTTTAGGAACCGTTTATCGATGTAGCTGTGGGTGGAAATCAGATGCCTGGAGGTAGCCAAGGAAGTTTAGTAGTCTGGGCGGTAACCGCCCATGGAAGGGTAAATAATTTTTAACATATAATGTTTGCGTGCATCAGTAATTAAAGTGTTTTCAGTATTTCAAACCTCCAGATTCCAAATCTACTATAAATCTCTACTATAAATCTACTATAAATTATTTTTAAGGTAATGTTTCGCGTTGGAACAAGTACAACTTGTCCTGAAGGACAAAGGTGGAGTTCTATTAAGTTGGCAAGTGGTCACGAAGTGTCTCAGGTTAGTGTTGGAGTGACCGGTCTTGTTTGGGCTGTAATTATGACAGGCAAAGCATTGGTTCGCACTGGAGTAACGAGAGACAATCCAATGGGTAAACAAAATACGTTTTGAAAATTGTTATTGAGGAAATGTACTTAATAGTTGCATATATTGAAGGTGATGATTGGACGGAAGTAGATCCGCCGCAAAAAGATTTGAAATTGATACAAGTCAGCGTGGGAACTGATGCCGTATGGGCTATAACGCATGACGGTGGAGTGTGGTTTCGAAAGGGCGTTCAAGGCGAGATAAGCGGTGTTTGCGAACAACTGGCTACCGGAACTGGATGGGTGGAAATGTTAAGCAAAATGACATTAGTGTCTGTTGCGCCAAATGATCAAGTAACCATATAAAAACGTTTATATGCAACGAAACATTGCGTATTATCGGATACTTTGTAAGTTTTATTGCCGTCATCTCATATTTTTTTTACTATTTCAAAGGTTTGGGCTATCGGTTACGAAGACCGGTGTTTATATTATCGTGCCGGTATCACGCGTTCCGAATTAACGGGAAAACGATGGAAATTGATGAACGCGCCGCTTCAATTGAGCCGTGCGAGCAGTAGCGCTAGTTTGTCATCCAGCAACAGACACAGTACCTGCGGCACGCCGCAGCAGCAGCGTCATCAGAGCTGGAGTTCTTTGGTAGAAATATTAATTTTTATCATATATTACTTCGTCTCTACTTGTCTACTATTAAACTTACTTTTTATAGAATCGTCCTCACAGTACTAGTGACGGCACAACGTTAATCAGAGAATGGGAGGAACAATCGCGCTCGGCGCCAACACCTACTTCTTTGAAATTGTGGCAACGTACTGGCGACAACGTGTCCGCAAAAACCATTCAACAAACGTCTTTTCAAGATATATATTTAAACGAAGAAAAACAGAGGTGAAAATGACAAACACGGCGCTTATAAAATATCACAACGATGATTGTAAGAATAAAACGAAATTTCAAGTATAACTTTTATGTTACAGACTTGCACGGTCTGTAGATACGAGTGATCTGAATGAAGCGAGTGTTGCTAACATAACTATATCTAACGAGTCTTTAACAAAAAGTGGAGAATCAATAGTCGTCTCGGGAAAAGGCATGAGTAGTACTGTAAAGGTGCGTAAACATTTTTTAGAATTAATTAAAAAGCGATATAAAATATTCAATTTTATTACACAAATCGATGTAATATATCGAACGTTATAATAAAATTATCTCTTCTAACAGATTAATCCCGCCGCTTGGAGCCCAATCCATTCTGTTGGTTCTATGGTGGGTGTTGAAGCGCATCCGGAAACAGACGGAAGCGTATTTGATCCGGATTTAACTGGCGATTCCGGAGTGTACGGCGAAGACGAGAGCACAGGAATAGTATATTGGACTGAATGCGAAGTATTATGGTATAAGGTGGAAGCTGGAGCGTGCTTCGTCGATCCAACAAACCCACCGAAATGGTAATAATATTTATAATAATGATATTTACAAAATGATATTATTTTTATTATTATTTTATTTATAGAAACTTCTGAAAGGATATTTAATATATCAGAATATAAAACATTGTAATCACAGCAGAGTTAAGAGTTGATTTTGAATTGTACAGGATCGCAGATGGAAATGGCACGACGCACGGAGAAACGGGAGAATCGTGGAGAATTTACATTTTGGATGAATTAAAGGCAAGATTAAAGAACATAACACTTGATCCTTTGATAGTTTATGAAAAAGCAGTCGAAAAGTAAGTAAATTATGAGGTTGAGATCAATAAAATATTTTTTTTTTTATATAAAATAATCTCTTATTTAACATGAAATTCTGATTTACAGATCGTCATGGGTGAAAACAGGCGACGCTAAATGCAAGATAAAAAATGGCAGCTTATACGAAGATTGTAAGATCGAATTGGAATGGATAAGTAGCGATACCGGATCGTTAGACTCTGGGACTTTGATCATTTTAAATTCGGACGGAGTGACAAGTATAGTGCGTTGATCGCAAAATCGTAAAAACAAAAAACAAAAAAAAAAAAAACATTATCATTTAGTACGTAAATTCTTCGTAAATAATTAAAATATTTATATTTTGCAGATACAATTTCCTGTCTCGGAAATTACGTGTGTTGTTTGCTGCAGCGAGCCGGGTAATCCGAGGATAGCGGTTCACACTCCCAAATTAAATCGGTCAAAAGTAATTCGGTTACAATTCGCAAGCGATACGGAAATGGAAGACTGGTTGGCATATTTAACTTTAGGTAAGAATTTGAACGAACAAGATAACAAGACGGAAAGATCAACACGTGAGAATATTTTCTTTCAGTATCTTGCCAGATAAACAACGTGTACGGTAAGCCTGGTCCAAATTCCATTTGGACTACAACCGCATTAGGTGACGTTTATGTATTCGATCCTGCAATTGCGGAGGTAAAAAGACACTTAACAAATTTTACAATAAAAATAAACAGGAGAGAATGTTTCTTTTCTTATTCGAATTTTATTATGCGTAGGAATGTCAATTATCTGAAAATGGATATGTACAAGAGATGGATGTCGCTGGTAAGGAATTGCCATTTGAGAGTATATTGCAAAATGGTTTTGGATATGGTAGCACTTTAAAAATTACCGTATACGTTCACGATGACGCTGACAGGTAGGTTAGACAAATTTCTATAGTATGTAGTATTTTTTTTGTATGCAAAGTGTTGAGATTTAACATAGTTTTACTTGTACGTATGTAAATAAAATGTTAAAAGTATAGTTTTGTTTTAGACTGTCCTTTAATCTTGTTTGCTACACTACAATATTCGTGAAGCAAAAGTCTGTAACCGAGAGCCACGACGTGGCTTTGCATTTCAATCCGAGACTCAAGGAAAATATTATTGTACGAAACACATATCAGAACAGTCAGTGGGGCGATGAAGAACGGAATGGCGGTAGTCCGTTAAAGGCGGGCTGTGACTTGACGCTGTATATCGTTTGCGAGGAACGCGGTTATAGAATTTACATTAACGATAGCGAATATACTTTTTATAGTCATCGGATACCTCCGCAAAGCATCACGCATTTACGCATCAAGGGATTGCTGACCTTGTGCAGTATTAAATATGCATCTACGTCTGTGAGTGATTTTGTATATCATTTTTATATCATTTTTTTAAGTATTTGATCGTTCATCAAACATAAGCAAGTTTGTGTAATGAGTATTTTGTTGTTCGAATTTTTCGCAGGTAATTATCGAACCTAGCACGATGTTTTGGAGACAGATTGGTGGACACTTGAAGAAAGTCGAAACATGTTCGACAGGTATCACGTGGGGCATTGGCTATGACAATACCGCTTGGGTTTATACAGGCGGTTGGGGAGGTGCATTTCTCAAAGGTATTTCTATTTTTATAACATAAGATTTGCTATATATTTTTTTTTGCAAAGAAGATAGAAATTACGATTGACTAAACTATACACAGGACTGGGAACTAGTAACACTGGAATAAACACAATGGTAGATACTCACAATTATTATGTGTATGAGAACCAACGTTGGAATCCAGTAACTGGATATACTGCGCATGGACTTCCAACGGATCGTTACATGTGGAGCGATGCGTCGGGACGGCACAAATGTACACGGGAACATACGAAGTTATTGTCGATGCATTGGCATTGGGTAAGTTTGGACAACATATTTTAAAATTCTCTTGTGTTTTTTAATGAAACATGTTTTTTTTTTATAATCTTTTTATGAAACTCACTAACGTTAAAACACTCCCTGAAGGTGTCAGATTGGATCGTTGATTTTCACACACCCGGTGGTGTGGACCGAGACGGATGGCAATACGCTACTGATTTTCCGTCACAGTTTCACGGCAAGAAACAATTCACCGATTACGTTCGGAGAAGACGATGGTTCAGAAGATGTCAATTGACAACCAGCGGACCTTGGCAAGAACTGGGAAACACTAAACTCATCTCGGTGTCTTTATACGTGCGTCACTTAATATTTCTCTCAACTTTAATAATATTTGAAAAGAATATATCTTAAATATTGTGAATGAGTGTAAAAATTTTGATGGATTTTGTAATAGAAAACTGGACCGAGCAATTTTATTAAAAATAATTTATTTTTTTAAAAACGATTTTTTCGGTTTCATTAAAAAAACCATTTTCATTCTATCGAGTGCAACAGCAAAATATAATAGAAAACAATTCAATAGAGATTACTTGGTAAAATGGATAAATTTCATAAAAGTACTTGGTCCATATCACAAAATCCATCAAAATTTTTACACTTATCCAATATTTTCCAATCAATCAGGCGAGTGGAAAACCTGGCACAGATGCTCCTATTTATGTCTGGGCAATTGCTGCGAATGGCGAGGCTTTATTCAGGCGAGGTGTTTCAGAATCTTGTCCGTTGGTACGATTATTTAAATATTCTTATACTAAAATGGATATTTGATATATATATATGTACAAGTAATACATTTCGTATGTTTTATTAAACAGGGAGTATCATGGGAGCACATACCAAGCGATCAGCCTTTAATTGATATATCGTGCGGTCCGTGTGAAGTCTGGGCTGTTGGAAAAAATGGTTCTTCCTGTTGGAGATTAGGGATCACCGCAGCTAAACCAACTGGTACAAAGTTTATAAAATATCATCGTGAAAAACATGTATCAGTCATCACATATTTATCACCAGAAATTATCCAATAATTAAACATCTTCGATGTTTAATTGTTGTAATTTACGCAGGTTGGAAAGTATGCGTTATTCCGTATTTCTAGTCGTATAAGAACATTGCGAGAGATTTATCTAGTGTCTCGGTTTGGGAAGACGCCTGCACAGAATGCGGGAAATCCAAGTTTGACTCCTGGCCGAGGTGTCTTTTTCGCAATGGAGTTTTTAATTTCTATAAAAAGATGGAGTAAATTAGATATTTCACATATTCGTGATGCAAAACAGGCATCCTATGTGAATTTTCGAATTAAATTTATTTATTCAAATTTTGATGTGTATTAATATACACGATTTAGAGAAAGTTAGAAGATAAATTTATAATTGCACAAACATCCAGCATATAAACTCGTATTGATCTTATTTGTTAGTTTTAAACATCTTCGATCAAATCTCAGATTAGTTATTATTATTGTTTATTATGTTGAACATATAGGAATACAATGGCAGAATGTTGAACCACCCTCGGGTGCTCAACTGAAACAAATTTCGGTGGGATTTGACGTTGTGTGGGCCTTAGATACAACAGGTAGATTGTCGGTGCGTCGAGAAGTACAATCGAATGTTTTTCCTGAGGGAACTTACTGGCAAACCTTGCCCGCTATGCCGAACGATCCTATTCACATAGGTATTAAATGGTCTTCTTCGCAAATTGCTATTGAGTATATTGTTAATATTGTTAATATTGTTTATTTCTTAAAATTGAATCATATTCGCACATTTATAGACATGTCAGTGGCAAATGCTAAACAAGGATTTCGACATATATCTGTTTCGAGAGAACAGGGACAGGTCTGGGCGACTTCAGGAGCCGGCATTATCTGCCGAAGAATCGGTATTACACATGAAAATCCGGCTGGAACTGGATGGGTAACCGGCATAGGGGTACGTAACATTTTTTGTTGTAACATAACACTTATACATATATTATTAGAAAATATTAAATTTTTATTTTTTTTCCTAACAGGCAAACTGGCAAAGTATAACTCTTGGAGGACTTGTAAGTAAAACCAAGTAATCTGCGATCATTTTAAAATCGCCTAAAATTAATATAAAGTAAGTAATAATTCCCTTGTAATTGCCTTGTAAGATACTACATTGTGTCGTGCTGTATATACTTACACATGCGTGTACGAACACAGACACATCAATCTACAATCTATGTCATACCATATTGCCAGCTTTGTGGCCAACAATTACGCACTAAATTACTTAACATTATCGATATTAAGAATACTTTTTCCTGAGTATTATTATATACGTTGATGTGATAATGTTAAGTGGTTTACACAGTATCATATAGTTATATATACATACATGTATAATTATATCTAATTTAGAGAATATACTATAGTATTTTAAGTTCTTATTTGCATCATCAAATGCTTACGTGATAAAGTAATAATATATACGATGTGTTTGTTGTTTCCAATAGTTTTAGAATAGCCACATCGAACTCGCATTCTGCTATTGTAGACATATTGAAAAATAATATACAGTACCCTTCATAAGTTTGGAAACGACCTACGTTTTACACAGGCAAACAATCGCATGACAGCGATTTATGCATATTTTTGGTTTGAATACATTGTGTGTATTAAGACGTTTTAAATGATGATAAGCATTTTTATCTAGAACACTTATAAGCTTGTATATGCCGAAAATATATCGGACAATTATTTCGCATTGAAGCGCTCAAAATTAAATTTTGCGCGCTGGTTTATTGTTTGTCTATTGTTACTTATTTTGCCATGCTGTGCTTGCCATATTTTTGATAACTGTTGTAACTTTTACCATTTTTACAAAGTCTGAAATCAACCTGCAACTCAGATAGTTCACCACTTTTATAGAAATAGTAATTAAACTACACTCAAACGACTTACTGTTTCTGTATTTACAACGCACGCAAGCACGATGTCACGAAATGATTGTCCAACAAATTTTTGGCATATATAAGCTTATAAGTGTTTTAGATAAAAATGTTTATTGTTATTTGGACATTTTACAATGTATTCAAATCATGCAAAAAACATGCACAGTTATCATGCGATTGTTTGTCTGTAAAATGTAGGGTATTTCCAAATTTATGGAGAGTACTGTATATGTAGTAAATTTGTGCTTTTCTAAACAAACTTCAAAATAGGTTTAAAATGCACTTTTTTAATTTTACTTTTTGTGTGATAAGCGAAGAAAACGAGTTTGATAAAGCTATTCTGCATAAAAATAACAATCACATGATGATCACAACAAACTTATGACTAGCAAAATAGCGCGCAAAACCTATAGCTTATATATATATATAAAATTAAAAGTACTATTTTGTGATATATACATTCCAATGATCATGATAAATTTCTATAATATTTAAAAAGTTGCTTTTACTTTTTTTACTTTATTCTTTTTATATAATTTATAAAGTTATAAATATGTTATCCATTATATAAATCACACATAGCTTGAATATCGATGAAGTCTTTTGACATATGTGCAACATGTTATTGATTTTTTACTAATATTTAAAGTATGTTTTTCTTGCACACATTTAAGTAAGAATACAATTTTATTGTAAAAAGTTCTATTTAAAGATAGTATTTAATCTCCCTACTGTATGAAAAACATTCTGTACCAAATATTATTCAGTAAATATTGTTCAGTGATTTGTTTTTTACTTTCATCAATGTAAAGCGCATATATACACATGTTACTTCTATTTTATAAATAATTATCACAATAAAATGTGCTTTTATTATAACACACTATTCTTATTGTTATCGATATTGTTATTATAATATATTCTTATATACTTACGGAGTCTATATATGTTATATATATTAATAACATATATTAATAGATATATATATGTATATATTATATATGTATGTATGTATATATTCTTATATATATATGTACATATATAAGAATATAAATATATATATATTGTAGTAGTAAAGAAAATGTGAGGCAAAAAACCAGATCTTCGGGTCAATGAACTTCTTTATTTTATGAAAAATTGACAAACGTTTCGACCCCAAATTTGAGTCTTCTTCAGTGCGCAAGTTGACAAGATTAGGGAGAACTCAGTCCATCCGACGTGACTCAGTCTGTCGGTGGCTGTCGCGCTAGTTATATCGCGGAAAATTATTTCGGGATTGTCATTCTTGAGATGACGGTTTTTTTAAAACACTGTGCCGGCTACGCACGTCGGATGGACTGAGTTCTCCCTAATCTTGTCAA
>QVNX01014257.1:0-15049 GCA_014825495.1 Pseudomyrmex sp. PSW-54
AAATGAACGGTGCGCATTTTCTTGCGTGTCCAAATGCATCGTGTCTAATTGAACCGTGTCTAAAATTCTGTGTCTATTTGCAACGTGTCCAATTGAACAGTGTCCAAGTGCATCGCTCCCGTCCAGAAGATAGCGCCTTCTGTCAAACCGAGATAAGGATAGACATATGTATCTTTTTCTTTGTTTCTCGTTTGGTTCGCTCGTCTTTCTTTTAGTTAGATTTGTTGGATCTAAAAGTAAGAGCCAATTACGTTCGAAGTGGTCGTTCTGCTGAACCCAACAACGCCTCTGCAAAGTTTGGGAACTACGTAGTGCTTTGGGCATAGTGTTTTGACAGAAAAGCTAACTCCTGTGTTTACAAATTACAGGTTGGATACTTTCTTTTCCTGCAGGCTTTGAAACTGTTGTTTTATAATCTCGTACTATTTTTACAGGTTATATCTGTCACTGCAGGGTGTGTATTGTGATAAAAACTTTTAAATCTGTAGACATACAGCATAATATAAGATAGTTAATTTTCTTGATAAAAAATTTTTTTGTTTCAGAAGCATTTATTGCCTGCAGTGAATCTTTAGACTATCTCCTTTTATTTTAGAGAACCGTTTTCTAATTTGTACAGTAACTATTTGTAAGTTTGATAAGAATCCAAAATCTCACGCGCGACTTTTTTGCACGTGAGCTTGGCGCAAGGCACTACTGTGCCTCTTAAATAATATATATTGCAACTCTCTTAAAGTCAAAACTTTGTTATATATGGTATCTGACAAATTTTGACAAAGCCGAGATATGAAGATAGATTCCCTTACAAAAAAGAACTACTGCTGGCTATGTGATTATTACACATCCTGTAATTATTGGAACGAATATTATTGCCTCTATAATAACTTTTAGCAAGGAAATACAGACGGACATTACTCGCCTTAGATATTACTGGAAATGGAAAAATTACTGTGTGTGTAATAATCACTGAGTGTGCGGATCACGCAAATATTATTAGATATCGCTCATATATATATATATTGCGGCTTGTCCATGGTCTCAGAACTTTTCGTGTTCGATCGCGACGAACTTAACCTCTTCGGTATGACCGAGCGTAAACTTTAGTCGACGAGATACATTCGGCGGCAGTCGACTATAATCGACGATAGCACCGAGATGTTAAACATAGCAGCTTAACAGGGAAGCCGACAAATGCCAATAAAAATAAAGACTGCCCGAAAGCATCTACAGAACAGCTCGATCCCGTGCGTGTGGCAGATGTCGCAGATAAAATAAACAATTTGAAATATTAAATATTGAACATTAACCCCTTACAGTATGAGTTAAGTGGCGATTCGTGCCACTGTGAATAAGACAGATTGCTCGCGTGTTGGTGTTTAAATCAGTTCAGGCCATAAGTCGAGTTTGGGTCCATCGCGTAAATGATAATACTGCATTCAATAATACAAAAACCATAAAACTTGATTATTGGTAAATATACAGAATAGGGAAGACCCTTCCGATCGACTTACACACTGTTTGAGCGAGAAAGCAAATACGAACGAAGAAATCAAAACAAAACTGAAAGTTTTAGAATATGCTACATATACTTGTATACATATAATACATAGTTGGAAACATAAACATTACACATTTACTTCTGAAATGTACACGGTATCGAAGAACGATAGTTTATTCATGAAACTTTTTTTGCTTATAACTTTTTAATAAACAATAAGCAACGGCTAAAACCTTCATATTGTTACTCAGGAGGATAATCTTTATAACATATGTGAACGAGAAGGCAATCGAAGGGGTCTCCCCTATTCTGCATATTTACCAATTTTTCTTCTAATATTTAATAATGTTTTACTTTGGAAACTGTAGAAAAATTATACAGAAAATATAAAACGTCGTAATTATACTAATTAGAAGCACGAGAATGACATGTTAAACGTGGTGTAATCACAAAAATTAATAAAAAAGTGTAAAAAAAAGAGTTTGCGAAATTTTAATAGATAAGATAATATAGCGATTTTTAAACGACTTCGCATCTATACTGAGAACGAACTAGAAGATATTATAAACGTAAGAATACATACTTCAAAAATAACATGACTACTCTGATTTAAAAATCATCTAACGAATTGCGCAGGGACAGAGCAGACATGCGGCGCGCGGTACGAGTAATGGTAGTGATAGATCAAATGGTCGGAACTTTTTTTATATAAACGCGTTAGTAAATATAGTTATACATATAGTTATAAATATAATTATGAGCAATAGAACAATAACAGTCGCTGAGATAAAGGAAAAAATAATATAAAAATAATAGAGTGTTTGCACTTTAAAAATTCACGACGATGAATTACTTTGCGTGTTGGAAAAAATGTTAATGACTATCACCTTTCTTCAGTAAAAAACTAGGAAATAATATATCATAGTATATACAAAGTTTGTAGCGAAAAACAAAAATAAATTTTTATAAAACTTTAACAAAGTTCTTGGCAACAAAATAACAAAGATATTTATTAGTTTTAAAATAACAAAGATTATATTATAATTCTCCGCTATAATCTTAGTTGTAACTAATTTTGGTGACATAATTTTCATGATAATTCTAATCACGGATTTGGTTTTTTTAAAGCTATCATTTACATTATTTTCAAGATTTTGTTGTCGTCTATTTACATGATTTACTTTTCCTATATAAGTTTATGAGATATCATAGAAGTGTGCGTGAAACTACAAGATATCAAAAATTGCATAAAATAAACTTAATTCGATAAAACTAAATAAGTAGATATTTGCAGTAAAGCGATAGTACGACAAGCGTCAATCTTATAAAACGACTTTTCAACGCGTTTCTTTTAAACTGCAATTTTTTTGGATTTTAAATGAAAACAATAACTTTTGTAATTCTTTATATTTATAGGTGGGAATTTTTGAAATTTTTTGCGACAAAAAAGAGAAAAATAAGTGCTCATTCAAAATACTTGTAAAAAAGTAAATCTAAGCTTTACAACTGTGAAATATGTGTGTGTGTGCGTGTGTGTGTGTATGTAAAAGATGAAATAAATCGGCTCAAGTGGTCTCGCGGCCTGAGTGCGAAGGTTGCGAGTGGGAGATTCCGAGTTTGAATCTACACCGTCGGATTTTTCCAGGCCGGTCTCTTTCAAGTCGAGTTTATCGATTGAAAAAGCGAACTGAATCGGGCTTCTAATCAGTTTGAATTGATTGTGGATATAGAAATGGAATGTAAAAAATATTGTAATCCCTGAGAGAAATCAATTAAACTTTCTTTATTCTTATAAAAGTGTGACGAAGTAAAACTCTGTCACTAATATTTACGTCTCTGTTTTTTTTTCCTCCTTCTCTCTCTCTCATTTCCCGCTTTTGTACATTTTTCGTTCTATGTTGTAAATAAAATAACTCAAAGATATAGAGCGGATTATTCCAAGCCGACGGCATCTTTGCGAAATCACGCAAACCGCGGCGGCAGGCTGCAGTCCACGCACGGAGCACCATCTCCGAGCGTGATACTCCGCACAAATAAATGTACACCGCACGCTGACTCCGGACGGGACTTAGAGCCGGGTATATAAGCCGGCCGAGAGACTGGCAAGAAGCACCATTCCTTGAACGACGCGCACTCGAGGAGCTGACTCGAGAGCGCTTCTTACTGCCGACGAGAAGTTGACTCGGAGATATTTTTGGAAGTTGACCCGGGAAGACCTTCCGATCTCAAGGCGTTGACTTGGGATACGATTCCTAAGCTCGAGAAGTTGAATTGAGAAAATCTTCCGGTTTCAAAGCGTTGACTTGAGACACAACCCTTGACCTCGAGGAGTTGACTGGAGAAGCTACAAGTCGAGAAGCTGACTCACAAGGGAAGTTCGGCAAGTGTAGAATTCAAAAAAATCTGAAACTTTGCATAAGTTTAGACTAGATAAACCTAACTAAGCAATTTTTTTTAGCTGCTAATATTTATATTTAGGGGTTGAAACACTCTCTTAAAAAAAAATCGTCTAGACCATTTCTTTGACAAAAGTTAATATGTAATTGATCATATAATTAATTACAGCTTTTTATATAATACATGGGTTTTGATATGTACACATACACACATATATATATTTTCTGATTTTTTCGGATCTATTTATGTATAATATTGTATGAAGAAATCGATTTGATACTGTATTAGACGTAATGTATTTATTTTTATAATGTCACTCATAATTATATAATGATGTATATACCAGGAAATATTACGTTAAATACATCCGTTTATTTCATTGTGTTGTATCATTCTAGACGATAATCTCTAACGATTTTTTACCAAAGATCTAAATCAGAAATTATTTTTTCACCAAATTAATTTTACTCTTACAATATATATACTATAATTACTATATTATATATGTTTATAAAATATGTAATATACAAAAATCACTTACGTGATTAAATTTATTAATAAACATCCGTTTCATTGTATCATCGTATTACGGAAAGTTACAGAACAAGTAGGAGAAAGAGAAGCCGTTGTAGTCAACCAGCGGACCGATACAGTATGCCTATAAAGACGGTTTTAGCTTATTTCTTAAAACCGCATTTACAGAACACAACTTTATTATATATGGTTGAGATTGGCGTAAAATAAACTTTAATTTAGTTTTCAAGAAAAATTTGAAATTCAAATATAAAAAGAATAATAGATAACCAAAAAAATGAGTGGTGGGGATATTTCGAAGAAATTATCATTTTTAAAAAATCTAATTACGCCGTTATAAAAAGCTTTTAAAAACCATAAAACTTTTATTTGAAATATAATAAATTTTTCCATATTTTTTTATTGTTTCGGCGATATACTCTTAGAAACATAAATACCGATTTTTTTTCAAGAGGGTGTTTCAACCCCTAAATACAAATATTAGCAGCTAAAAAAATTGCTTAGTTATTAGGTTTATCTAGTCTAAACTTATGCAAAATTTCAGATTTTTTTAATTCTACATTTGCCGAACTTCCCTTGTCAGTCTCTCCTCTTTCTTGATCACCACTTCGAAAAGCTGACTCGAGGAGACATAGGCCGAGACGCTGATTCGGTCTTTCCTGTTCTTGACCGCCATCTCGAGGAGTTGACTCGAGGAGCTGCGGACCGAGAAACTGACTCGATCCGCGGGTCTATCGGCCAGGTGCACGCACCGTGTAACCAGTAGTGCCATTAAACCCTTCCCCGCCGCGATAAAACACCGCGCCGTAAAACGCCTGCCGTTGTACATAATCACGTTCCTCGCCGTAGATTAAGGACCTCCCGTTGTAAAATATTCGCGCCTTTTCCACGTAAAATAAGTAACAGTTATAAGGTCAAGCCGACCAAAAGGCTGATTAAAAATATTGCGAAGAATATAATGTCGTACCGTCCCGATTAGAGAAACGACTAAATTATCGCGCTGATTAAACCTCCACGGCGCCGATTGTAAAGCGATCAGAGTATCTCGCCGACCAAAAACGACCGATTAGAATGTCGCGCCTCTACCGTACCGATTATAAAAGCGATCAAAGTATCGCGCCGATTACAATCTATCAATTGTAAGAGCGATCAAGGTTAAACTTATCGTATCAATTGTAAAAGCGATCAGAGTGTTGAATCGATTAAAACTACTATGCCACATTGATTATAGAATAAAATTAAAGAGTTGAATACAGTGATAATTTGTTAAAATCAGGACCGAGCGTGTTGCAGTCTCTCTTTTTCCATCCGAATCCTAGTCCGGCCGAGCTGTCCGGCTGGTGGAAGGCCGAGCGAGCCGCGAAAGAAAGCGGCTTTGTTACAAAAGTGAGAGATACTAGTTGTCCTATTATATATATTTTTATAAGATATTAATGTGGATTAATAAATAATACATAATAATAAGTAATAGCAATATTAAAGATATTAAAAACTAACGAACACATTATAATAATAAATTCTATTACTAAATTTGAAATAATAATAATAATATAAAAATAAGGTAATTTGACAATATTGATTTGATTTTTAGAAGGTTCAAGTATCTACTTAAAGCTGCGATTATTCAAATAAATAATAATAATTCAAATCCGAATAGTGATGTCATCGATTATTTGTAATTTGAATACTTCGAAGTATCTGGATTTCGAATAACTGGGGAACGAATATTCGGATATTTGTACATTTCGAATAAAACAGATAGAACAATTTGAATAATGAAGATCGCGTTGTCCAGTCAAACATGTAACTTGCTACATTTCTCTCTCATTATTTTGAAATTCTAAAACTTATATTACAATCGTGCGTACATGTATTAATAGTTATTACTATTTATATATATGTGTATATATCTAGATCTAGAGTATAGAATCGAGGGTCCATGTGTGTAAATGTGTGTGTGTGGGTGTGTGTATTTACACATATGTATATAATATATACGGTTTTATAATTTTTCTATAGTTTTCAAAGTTTTATATATATTTAACATAATGATTTCACTTCTTTGACGTAAATATTTAAATAAATCTTTTCAAGCACGAACACCTAATGGTTTGCTCATATCGGCCTCTTTTTCTTGCATTTACTAACGGTGTTTGTAAATGTCAAGATTGTGTACAATGAGAAGACAAAACCGTGAATAAAAAAACGCACGTACCAAATGAACGAACGACAATCGCACATCTCTCAATTATGATCAAACTGTTGTTGATTAAGTTGTTTTAAACAGATAGTGATTAATAAATATACACACGATTTGACATTTATATACAGTTATGTATATATATTTGCACAATTTTATATGTAATTTTATGGAACTTTTAAACTTTTTATGGAACTTTTATAATTACATTATTATGCATTTAGTTTCATGAGTTATTAGGAAGAGAAAGTAATAGTTATTTCTCTATTTTTCATAGTATATTAGGACTAGTGTAAATTTACTTGTAAATGACATAACGTATGAATTTTTGAACGATAAATATCACTATTTTAGTATTTGCAATGGACTTTTTAATTTTGTGATCACATTCTACCTCCAAGTAATGAAAAATTCTATGCTAGTTTATACTACTGAGTATATGGAAATATCCGGATAATACAAATATTTGAATAACTTGAATAGCATTATTTGCTGCGTGAAGTACCTGAATATTCGAATACTATCCGTTGAACAAATTTTATTCGTACATATATATTATATCCGAATATCCAAATCACAATGTTATTTTAATTCAAGCCGTAGCCCTATTCCAGACAGTTTTTAAATATGTGTTGGTATTATGTGTTATTCTTCCCAAAGCGTACGGCTGTTCCTTACAGTGGATTTATCTATCTATTTCAGGCCGTACTCACGCCTTTTGATTTCAATGATCTAACGGAATTTATTTGATTTTACTAAATTTTTAAATTCCGATCAACATTATATCAGTTTGCTCACGGTCCGCTCACGCTCCGATGAAATATTATTGCATTGTTTATAAGGTACGTATCCATACTATAGGTAACACTTTAAGTTTCGGTCTCGCTCTAGCAATGATATTTCGAAAGAATATTTTGCCAAAGCGTGATTGAACTTGTCCAGACCCGTTTTGATAGTGAGAACAAATGATTTTTAATCTATTGTCAGTTGCATTCTGTCAATATCGAGCAGTAATGAGCATTGAGTAGTGTAAAATAGTAAAGCAATATAAATAAAGAAAACTCTTGCCAAACATAGTGCTAGTTTTTTGGGCAAAAATTATAACAAACCTGACAATAGAAAAGTCGAAATTGATCATCTGAAATCGGATTAAAAGTGAGAATTGCGTCACCGGAACGTGAGCGGCTCAATAGTATGAATACTACTCTAAGAATGTGATCGGACTGTAAGCAATAGTGTAGATCGAGTTTAAAAAGTTTAAGACAGAATTAATTCAAGATTTCATTCAAATCTTAATTATTAGAGATCTAATTCAGTTCACCTTTCAATCGATAAAAAACCACGCACAAATCTTATGGAAAATGGCTTCCGGTCAAATTGGCTGAAAATGAAGTATAATGTTCTTCATGTTCTGATCAAAAGTTCTTATGGGTACAAGATCCAAAAATGATCAGTTTTTAAGTTATTGGAATAAGAAGTATAGAAATATGGCCACTCGCAAGACGAGTATCAACAGATTGACTCAGAATTTAGATAGAGATCACACTTACTCATTGTCAGTAGGTTCCTATAAAAACCGCATAAACTCAAAATAATATGTATGAATGATATATCAAGTGGAATATACGATCAAGTAGTCAGTATGGCCAACCCTCGCAGGAATTGTTGGCAAGAATAAAAACTAAGTACAATATTGTTTCGCATGGATTGTTTACACACGCACACTGTGTGAAAAATATTCCACTTAGTTTTTATTCTTGCCAACAGGATATTCCTGCAAGGGTTGGCCATACACATTGGCCATTTCCTTACTACTATAATATTTCAAGAGGAAGATTATTGAAGTTATATTTTTTATTTTAGAATCGTATTCTATGTAAAACAACGCACAACTTTTGTCTAAAACATTTTTTTGTAGGTCTTCTGGTTTTCAAGATATTTAGAGAATCATTTACAGTATAAATTGTTTAACTACAGAATAAAATGTACGACGTGACGGATATCTTTTTTCGTACAAAAATTATACAAATAAACAGCTTCTTCAATGTTTTATCTTGATTCACCATAAAGAACAATTCTTTTAATTTTTTGGAATATTTAACAATTGCAGAAAAAATTGAAATGATTTTTCTTTATGGTGAATCAAGACAAAACATCGGAGAAGCTGTTAATTTGTATATTTCGCGATATCTCGAAAGAAGATATCCGTCACGTCGTACATTTTATCGTGTAGTTAGACAATTTATACTGTAAATGTTTCTCTAACTATCTTGAAAACCAGAAGTCCTACAAATACATTTTTTAGACAAAAGTTGTGCGTTATTTTATGTAGAATACTTAAAAAAAGATGACCTTGAAAACGCCCACGCATTAAAAAACTATTACAGCTATTTGAATCCCTCAAAATACTAAAAAACGCGTGTCAGCTTTTTTTTTAAAAATCAGTTGTCTATGAGATTTTTCGCTGTGTCAACTTAAAAAGGACACTCTGTATAAGCGCTATCGCGCCGCATAGCACTATTCGACACGATTTTTAAAATGACTCTTGGCACTAAAACGGTTAAATTTGTTAGACATTTGTATTTTTTCACTTTACAATTTAAATATTTTTAATATTTGCTTTTATGTGTCCGTATAGTTTCTAGTTGTTGAATTTCTAGATAATCAAACGTGCAGTATCCTTCTCACACGAAACAAAAACTCCAGTAGATGTCCATTAAATGTCAACCGTTCTCTGCGGTATCTAATAAATATTTAATGGAGGTTTTATTTTGTGTGGATTGATAATCTCAAATTTTTCATGTTTTTCGACCAAAGTAGCCTATCGCCGTTTCGATCTTGTTCATGTATACCATAGTATCTTAATCTTACTTTTAACACATAGAACGCAGAATCTTTTAGTCGCACGCATACGTAAGAGAACTTAATCGATTTTAAAAGCAATGATCGAGTCGAGCTGCACAAAGCAAACAAAGAACTTACAAAATTATGTTGTGACTCTAAATTGAAAGTATAGTATCGCTCGTAAGAGAAAACTCTATTATCACTGTCTGATTATAATCAACATTTGTTTTTATTAAATTCAATGCTTTCAAATTTGCATTTACACTGGCATTTACTCACGGTCAGATCAAATAAACTGTAATCATTTTTTGCAAGAAATCTAGATCGCAGTGTGAGCGTAAAATTTTTGTTGTGATCGTTGAATGTAAATGCAAAACATTTACTTATCAAACGATGTGATTAACAGATAGTTAATAAATGCTCTATAAAAGCAAACTTCATGAAATTTACAAAAGCAAACTTTTCTTTTTTGTCTGAGATAGACAAAAAATCTCATATGCATGTGTACATAAATTTTGTTATCCACAAGTTGAAGAATGTGTTAAAGCGAAGGATATAATTGTACTGTTGAAAATTTTTCTTTTCGTTTTTTTTATCTGATGTATTCAAAAACGTTTGTTTACTTAAGACATTTACACTCCATTCTTTGTCACCAAAATAAAAGCTTTTAAGTAACAAAGACTAAAAAAGTATTTTTTAAGTTACTGACATAAATAGTATTGACAAACCTGACTGACAAAAAAATAGTTAGATGATCGGAAAATATGACTAAAGTAAAAAATCTATATGACTGTGTTTTAACCGTGATCTAACCGTGCTTTGACCGTTAGTCTGAGTCGAGTTAAAGTTTCATTCTCTACCGTTCTTCTATTTTTTTATTTTTCTTGACCATTTTATCTCTTTCTCTCTCTCACTTACTCATTCATTCATTCACTCACTCATTCACTCACTCACTCACTTACTCACTCACTCACTCACTCACTCACTCACTCACTCACTCACTCACTCACTCACTCACTCACTCACTCACTCACTCACTCACTCACTTTTTTCTTAAACCAGATGATACCAAGATAAAGCGTCAGCATAGCACACACAAAGCAAAAAGTTAAAGCTATTGGCAGTGCAATAACTGTAAGCTATTTGCAAGCAACTACTCGTACTAAACACTATAAGCAGGTAGTGTTGACGCATACATTTATGTACGTACTATAGAATAATGTAAAAATGAGCGATAAATGCAGATATATACAGTAAGAGTCAAAAGTGAGTATATACCTTGAGAATAAATGGAATTTATTCAAAAACTTTTATATACTTCACAAATATTTTAACGCGAATTACTCGTAACATACGTGTCTTCATATATTGAAATGTCACAAATATCACATACTACCATATTATTATTTCGGTTTTAATATTCTAATCTGCAAATATTATACACTCACCTGCAAAAGAAATGGACCACTTAATCTTAGCACAACTTTTTAACATTTTTCAATAGCAGATAACTTAACAACAAATCATTGTATTGAGATAAACAAAAGCTTAAATTCAAGCTTAAACATTCCTCTTAACAACCAAAAACTTATACTTGAGTTGCGAACAATATTTTACAAAATGACGGCTATTGAAGATAAACTTTTGGGAAGAAAACTTTTTTTTTAAACTGTTGCATTGGTTAGAAGAATCGATTGCCTGGTACAAAATTAAGTAAATATCTATTTTCGAGATCACACTTCACCGATTTTGATGTGCTTTAAATATATTAGGTCAAGTCATACTGAGTAATTATCTAAAAAACTTTTGTGGGGGACGGCCTTGGTTTAGGAGATATGACAATTTAAAGTTTCGGAACAATACTATTAGTTTTATGTTTTTTTTGTTCGTGTTGTAAGCGTGTAAGCAGGGGGGGGACTTCGCCCCTCTCCCTGCTCTCCTCCTCGAAAAACCCGCGTATACATTTCGGAACCTATGCAATGAAAAAATAAAAAAAAATAAATAACGACTTCCGATTAAATGTCGCTTCATGTCAAAAGTGTGTACGCGATTTTTTCGAGGGGAAAACAGAGGGAAGAGAGGCAAAGCCACTCTTCCTGCAGAGGAGCGAAGCCTCCCCTGCCTACACGCTTACAACACGAACAAAATTACAACTATTGACAATTTTCAACAATCAGTTTTGTGATTATATTTCTTATGAATAACTTTTACATTTCTTTGTTTACATTCTTTAACACATCCGACATACACAAACTTTGCTGTACATAATATCAGCCTATAATATCTAGAAAAAGCATAAAAATTCTGAAACTTTAAATTATCATATCTCCTAAACTAAGGCTGTCTTGTGGCTCCCCCACAAAATTGTTTTAGATAATAATTATATTATTATTTGGATAATAATTATATATTTTTTAGATAATAATACTCAGTATGACCTGCCCTATATCACATCTACTGCGCAACGAAATCGGTGAGGTATGATCTAAAATGCATAAAATACCCAAAATTGTATGAGTTTTGAAATTCATTTCTTTTCAAACAAATCCGTATTTGAAACATTTTTCTACGATTTTTTTGACAAAATTATACCGTTTTAAAGAAAACTAAACAACTTTTTACACAAAAGAAACACACACTTTACACTTTTTTACTATTAAACACGTACAGACATACACGCGCAATACGTACACACACACACACACACACACACACACGCGCGCGCACGCACGCACGCACGCACGCGTGATAAATAAATGTTAATTATCGACAATTTTTTTTTTATTTAAAAGAACGCACATTCTTTGTAAATCATTTTATTGTAGTAAACTAAAAAAAGGTTTAAAGGTTAGAGTTTACACTTTAATTTCGTTTTTGAAAACGTTTTTCACAGTAATTTGCTTCTGAATTGCAGATTTTACAAAAAAAAGTTGTTTATTTTTTTTTAAACGGGGTATAACTTTATCAAAAACAATTGTAGAAAAATGTTTCGAATATGGATTTGTTAGGAAAGAAATAAGCTTCAAAACATACAATTTTGTACTAGACAATCGATTTTTTTGATGCAACAGTTTAAAAAAAAAGTTTTCTTTTCGTGTTTCACAGACTATCTTCAATAACACCCATTTTGTAAAATACTGTTTGTAACTCAAGTATAATTTTTTGGTTGTTAAGAGGAATATTTAAGTTTGAAGTTAAGCTTTTGTTTATCTCGATATAATGATTTGTTGCTGAGTTATCTGCTATTGAAAAATGTTAAAAAGTTGTCCTAAAGTTAGATGGCCCATTTTTTTGCAAGTGAGTGTACAAACTTCATGTTTGTAAAGTGTATATTCACTTTTGACGCTCACTGTATATACAGGATGTTTGATAATTAACTTTAACATTTTTCGTAGGCAGGTAGAAAGAGTAAAACTGAGTCGAATAGTCCTATACCAATTTGCAAGTTTCGCAATAGTTACCGAGATCTTAATTAACAAAGATCCACGAATAAGCTGTCTTACACGCATAAGACAGCCCGGGGCGCTTCGCGCGTTCACGGTGTTACTCGTTGCAACATATGGAAGACTAATATATATAACAGCATATACTATTATATATACATAATAAAAGATAACCGCGCAAAGCGCGCTGGACTATTTTATGCGCGGAAGACATCTCGATGCATGCTTATTCGCAAATCTTTGGTAATTAATATCTCGGTAACTATTGCAAAACTCGCAAAATGATATAGGACTTTTCGACTCAGTTTTATTTCTTCTGCCTACGAGAGATGTTAAAGTACTTGTCACCCTGTGTATATATGTATATGTGTATATATATATATATATATATATATATATATATAAAACAGGAAAAGAACTTGATAAGTTCATTTTTGCTGTACCATTTTGATTTGTTATTTTTTTGATGGCGACATTTTCTGGGTTTAATGTTATTTAGTAGGTAAAATGAAGTATTTTAATTATTCAAAGCAAAAAGAAAACATTCTTGATAGATTCCGAGATATAAACAGTTTTATAAAACGTGTACAAAAAAATACACGTACGTTTCAAATCGCTCTTCTCTGAAATTACAAAAATGTGACTATCAAGTTCTTCTCTTGTGGTATTCATATATATACACACATGTGTGTGTGTGTACATATACGTCAGAAATATTATATGTAATCACCGATGATCGTAATAAATCACACTTGTAAGCGCGCGCGCGCACACGCACACGCACACGCACACATCTACCCACCCACTTACACACACACACATATATATACACGTATGTATATGATATAACATAAAAAATGTAGTATATATACATATAAGTTTATAATTAAATAAATATGTGTGACAATAAGAAATAGCTTAAGGACCTGCTTCTGGGCCATCGACTGCATCTGCTGGAACATGATCCTTTCTTCTTCTTTTCCTAGAACAGCACAAAGTAACGAAGAACTTTTGAAGGAATTGATTGGTTCTCGATTTTCGAAACTGCTCCGTGTTACTGTAAATATGTGTATTTATATGTATAGTGAACTAAAATTCATAGAATTGATGCGAAGACTTGAGGAATGGCTCTTTTTAGTCGTAGCGCCAATCATAGACATATAATAAATAGACTGCGTGAGTGAAAGGGGAAGTAAGTCAAACTTTAGAAAGAGACAGGTTCGACTGTCTATTTGTTTCTGTCTGTTAACGTTTAGAGTGGGGACACAACTCATACAACGCTACATATCGGCCGCTTTGATTACTACCTTTCTCTTCTATGTTTCATGCTATTGTATTTTTTGGTACTTTCTTTAAACATTAAATCCCCGCTCCGAGGTGCTGCTCTGCAAACCAGCAGCCATTTTGCGAATTATGACTATACAACTTCTGCTGCAACAACTCAAGTTCATCTGCACCAGCTATACAGAATAGCGTATGAAGTAGAACTCACTCAATTGAGTCCATATGTAATACTTTTATATTGCTAGCGATGCTGAAACGCTGCCGAAAACATTACGGGATAGACATATATGGACTCGCATAAGACTCTCTCACTTCCACAATTCATGTATTTTAACACAAATGCGTATGAGCATATTGAGCCAGCGTAACCTAATAAAGGACGAAATGATAGGTTTTTAGACCATTGTGAAATTGGCTGAAACTGAAATATGTTGTAGTCCTTGGCCTCCTGAACAAAAGTCCCCATAGGGACTTAGGCGCAAAACCTGAAAACCTGACCAGTTTTTGAGATACGGTGGGTCAAAGGTCGCTAAATGATCACTTACAGGAGTAGCAAAACTTAGGGATTCCTTGTTTATTAATTATAACAAATTAATAAAGATTCTAAGGCTCATGATAGTATTAAACTAAGAAAGAATATATGCTCTTACGAGCCGTTCGCAGGATGTTGTGCGGAAATATACGTATATATATATATATATATATACAACCTATATATACATATATATGTTCACATGTAAATTTACACGTGAGTTTTTGAATGTACGGCACGGAAAGCCGGAGATTCCAGGTTCGACTCCTGGCCGAGGAGTTTTTTTCGCAATATTTTAAAATTAATTGGGGGGGGGG
>QVNX01014259.1:0-15926 GCA_014825495.1 Pseudomyrmex sp. PSW-54
ATAATTATATGCGTTTCTTTCCAGAACTTTTCCTATAAGAATTCTACGATGCTACTACCGTCGCTACGCTTCCTCGCGCTGACCTTAGCGCTGAGATATTCTCCGGCGTAGCAAAAGATGAACGCCTCGAGAGTTATCGCGACGTAAAAGATGAGAGACTTCGTTATCACCGTGGCTCCTTCTTCCGTGCCGACGGACTGCAACGTGAAAATGTATTACTTGCATTTGATGTCGTCGCAAATCAAAGTTGCGTGAATATGTTTATTCACGTTTGTGAAAAATAAATTTACCTACACTTCTAACGGAAAACAATATTTATTTATATTTGAAAAGATATATTTTATTTATATTATAATATATTTTATTATATTTATTTATTTATTCTTTGTCTTGATTTACCACACTAGGGATTTTTCTCGTGAAGAAAAATCGCGCGCGCAATTAAAACTTCCGTTACACACACACACACACACAATTGCGACTTACTATTATCATCAAGAAGCCTATGCAACAGATAACCAGTGTGTTCCAGATGAACTGCAGTAACGCGATATTCGAGAACAGATCCTCGATACTGTCCGACAGATCGATGATTCTTTGATGTCTGTTAATCAGGTCCTTGATGTCGTTCGAACAAGATTTCGACGAATGTTTCTTGGGAGAAATTCCCAGCAAACGTTGCCGCACAATGTCAATCTGACCGCTCGCGTGTAAAATCTACAACGTTCACAATTTCGCGCGGTAATTAAAATTACGAAATTACAATCCGATCAGATCAGATTGAAACTCACCAGTGTGACGAGCAAAGCGTTCAACATAGCGATGACGCAGGCTACCGATAGATCGTGAAACAATTGGATTATCAGCACCAGCTCGAAAACCGGCGAGCTGTCGACGTCAAAGGGAAATTTCATTTTAATGGGTAACTCGCGAGCTGTAGTCTCTTCGTTCTTCTTGTTGATCATCGATCGCAGTATCGGTCCTCCGATCGTGTAAAAGAACACAGCCAACGCGTTCGTTGTGATCATCACTTTCGAGCATTGACGCGACAAATCGGCGTGTCTCGTCATTGTGATCGCATCCGAATTGATTGCGATTCCGTCGCGCCAATCCTTATCCATCATATCCAGAATAACGTGCAACTTGCTACAGAGAACGGTTTCTTACGTTTTTTGATAAAATAGACACGAATTCCGACAGACGTACTTCTCTTATTCGCGGGAGTGTCTTACCGACGATTGAACCAAAGATTGATCAGCTTGAGAAACGACAAGCTGTAGCCCAACGTGATGCTCAGACCGTCTATGGTTACGGAGAGATCGTTGATATTGAAGTGCGCCAAAATATATGAATATTGAAAATATTGCATTATCGCCACAGACACAATGTAAGTCCACCAGTTGACGTTCGCGTATACACCACAACGCGGCCATATTCCGATAAAACGTAAACCCATTTCGACCGACTCGCTAATGGTGGTCGTGCGCTCCGCTGTTGTGTCTTCGTTTAAGTTTAACATATTTTCTCTCAAAACGTCGCGACGTCTATCGATCCCGTTAGATTTCATAGACGTAATATCTGATGTAAGTGCGCAGACAACAAAGAGCGCAAAGGCAGTGGTGAGCCGCCGATCAATGATAATTATACGCGTAGAAATTGCGAAGAAAATCCATTTACTAGATTATAGCATTCAAAGATAAATGAACGTCGAGTTTTTTCCGGATGGAAAAAAGTGAATTTTTTGCCGATAATTTATCGCGAAATTATTTGTGCTTTAAAAAAAAAAAAACAACAAAATACTGTGTAAAGACGAATAACGCATTTGTAGAAGAGCGAACAATGAGATGTAAAAAGTGAATCCTCGAGACGTAAAGATGAATACTGCAAATGAACGATATGCCACACAATAGATCTTCGGATCTGTAAACTTATAAATATTTGAGATATTTTTATTGACGATTATATAAATATATGTTCACTCGAAAAAGAAGGAAAGAGAGAGAGAGAGAGAGAAATTGTAGAAGTAGATATAGAAATTACTAAATTACTTTTTTATCAAAACACATGCAACTATCGATCATGAAAATCTAAATTGTTTATTGTGACTGCGGAAAGTAACTTCGTACATCGTCTACATCTAGCTATGATTTACGTAATCATCGTCGATTTATAGATCCTGAATCGATAAAGATCCTAACAAATCAATATATGCGTATGAATAAACTGGACACGACGATTCGTATCTTTAATACATCGCATGCAGTACTGATATATACGAAACAGATGCTTTTACGATCTAAAACAATATTAAATAATGCAGTAATAAAAAAAAAGTGAAGTGAACTAGAAAGTGAACATATAAATTAATCGCTCGGATGTCAAAGTTCAATTAATATATTTGCACAAATACTTTTCTATTCTATTTCTATTATGTAATTTGTCGTAAAGATAATCTTATAAAATTATCGCATAATATAACAAAATAAAATCGATAAATCTGGTAAATAATTTCTTTAGTAACAAAAAACTCTCAACAGTTGAATCTTACGCTCGTAAATCTTTCTAGCGACAGATCCATGATTTTTCCAGCTGTGATAGTAAGCCGCCTTTGTGATCTCAATATTATAAACAGGATGAGCTTGCTCTCGCTCGGTGTAAAATTGTACCAGATGGACTCGTACGCCGTGTCGCCGATCGTTTTGCTCTGGAGAAGTTGTATCGTCAACGTGTGAGACAAACGAAAACAACTGGAGTCATTAAACTTTTGTATTTCATGAAAGCGGCAATAGTTTGGATGTGTGGTTTGACCATTGAAACATATATTATGTATACACAAGACAGCATACAAAAAGGGAGAACAAAATTTTCTTGTTTTTTTTTTTTTAAATTTTGAAATAAAAACGTTTTTTAACACACACATATACTTGTTAAGGATGTATTGCAATACATTTGCGTACAAAAGAAAAACATTTCTCTTTTTTTTTTCAAACAAAAGAGAAGATAACTTTTTATTTTAGACACGTGTGCGTTCGTCCATGATGAAAAAGCGAATGCCGTTATCTAAAATTATCGAATAAAATATAACCGAATAAATAATATATAGAATTTCGTGAAACGTAGATTATGACGTTTCTACATAATATCAATCAAGCTCTTAAGAAGTGTTAAATTTAATTAATTTTAAAAATTTTTGTTAATTGTGCGTTCCGACCTTGGCACTGAGATATTCCCCGCAAAAGCAGGGGATAAACGCTTCTGCCAATGCGTTCACGTAAAACACCACAGCCTTCATCAACACCGAGCTATCGATCGCATCGGCATCTTGCGTCGCGCTAATCGACTGCAATATCGAACAGAGATATAGAGATCGTGTCTTCAAGTTTCCCGTCTTGCTGTGCGTTTTCCTTTTTTTTTTTTTTTTTTAAAGGATATAGTCATACTCACTGTCACGATCATGTATCCTAAACAACAAGTTACCAGCGTGCTAGTTACAAATTGGACTAAAGCAATGTAACAAAAAATGTTTTCAATTTTGTTCGAGAATACGATGATCTTCTGATGTTTGCCGATCAGGTGCTTCATGATGACCAGATGTCGGTTCTGCTCGTTCGGACAAATTTCCTTCAGTGTGTCGCACAAAATGTCTATCTGGCCGCTCGTATGAAGAACCTGAAAAAAAAACATACAAGTCTATCTTCTAGAGGAAAGATGTAGTAAATGTTGCAATAACTTAATTTTGTGTAAAAAATAATTAGAGATATGAACAAAGAACACTCGTGTTTTTTTTACTGCTGAAAAAAAAAGAAAAAGCACTTGAAGTTTATCTTCAATAACGAACCTCCAGTGTTCTCCCAATTGTGCGCGCAAAGTGTATTATTGACACAATTAAAACCAATTTGTTTCAATGTGTCATACAACAACTTCGCGCTACAATATTTCACTTGAGATTATGTACAAGAGACGACCTAAAACCAGAATGTTTTTGCAGATTTTGCCACTTACTAACGCGATAATTAGCGAGTTCAATATCCCAGTTACGACGGAAGCTGTCAGCAAATGGAGAAATTCCAGGCACGTGACGAGCTCGTACAGCGGCGACTCGTTGCAGTCGAACGGAAGCTGCATCTTCAACATGAACTCGCGAGTGGATGTCTCAATCATGTCGACATTGTGATCGTCGACGTGAAAAGTCGTCACGAGAACGCCAATGCCGTAAAGAACCACCGCCACCGAATGAAACCCGATCATCACGTTGGAGAAACGCCGTGACAGATTGGCTTTGCTCGTTATGATGCGCACGCTGCTGATCGCGGTTTCTTTCCAATCGCTAGCCATCGCAGCTAGGACATCGTATAATATACTGCGGCAGTTTATTCATGCAAGTATATAAGCGTATATAAGCGAGATCACTGCCAGTTGGAAGATGGAAACAGATGTCAAAATTACGATAATTTCTTTTTATAAGGAAGAGAGATTGATCTTTTTATTGCATATGTGTTGCAATAAATTCACTTATAATTAATATTTTATAGAGTTCTTCTCATACAGAGAGTTATATAATTTTGTTTATATACACAAATGCGTGTCATTGCGATAACATAACATAATCTCAGTTTCCAACTTCGACTAAAATACACTAATTGTATGCGCTATCTTACCGACTATTTAACCATAAAATAATCAGTTTTATTAACATCATAGTGTACTCGATGGCGACACTTAAAGCGTCCAGCAAATACGACAGATCGTTATGTTCGAAGTGAAGAGCGATCCACCAGTACTGAAACGTTTGTATGATGCCTATGGTCACTATCCAGGCACTTCGAAATAACATTCCGTACGACGCGTCCGGCCAAATACCGGCAATTCGAAGACCAATTTGCATCGGAAGAGCCACACCTCTCGAAAAAGTCATTTTAGCACATATTAGCGACACGATTCGCGATTTATAGAAAAAAAAAAAAAAAGAAGCTGTTGCGAACTTTTTAACCGAGAATTTGACAGTTCAGTTGTCGCATTTGGCGAAACTTTTTTACGACTTTGTTAACGTAGCGAAGCTAGAAATTACAGCGTCGATAGATTGCACACGATTCTAAAAACCGACTCTATAGCAGCGTGAGTTGATCAAGCGAGGGTCGACTACTACTTAAACGCGACCCTAGCAAGATAATCACCGATCAATTGACGGCGATTGTAAGAACAAAACTTTTGCTCTACACAAGATAATCAAAGTTGTCAGCAACAGAGAGATAATTTGCACGAACGGTTACAGAGGTATACAATTACATTATTTTAAAAACTGTTGACAATAGGATAGATTAAGTCGCTTGAAAAAATGTAAACGTCAGTTCTCTTCCACGAAGATAAACTTAAAAAAACTTAGAAATATGAGGTGAAATATGAGACAGAAGAAGAGAATCAAGCGCTTCTACGTACGTACGTACAGTGCAATTGTAACACACGCAACGTATACTCAGTAAAATAATATCAGTAAAATAATATCTTAAATACAATATTACATTAAAATAAAATGATACAGTTTACAGTGACATATAATATGTACTTAGAAAGTACTGGAGCGAGAGCCAAACTCCGCGCTGGACTCCTAGCTGTTACGCTGTGGCCGGAAAGTGGTCCTCTAGTCGTCTCAGAGAAAGACAGACGTATAAACACATAATATAACACAAAAGAATCGCAATATAACGTAATTTAATAAATATAGAATAAACTCATAGAAAGAAATTGTATAAGTAAAAATTTATATTCATTTTTGACAATCAAAAAAGTAAGTAGCGAGAAAAATCTTAGCACAATTTATTAATTTTTGTAGAGGTATTTTCGATTTGATGCAGTAAATACGATGCAGTAAACTAGAGCAAACTTGATGAAACGTCGATTTACATGTCTCTATAATCGGTATCTCCTTAACTTTATCAATAGATATTAATACAATTAATAAAAAATAATATACCTACACCCGTGGACTACAACGGCTTATTGGTCTTTTCGTGTTGTTAATTTTTAGATATTAATACATTGCGTGCAAAAACAGATACATATGACGCGGAGACTTTCAAAATCTGAAAAACAATTGAGTAATAAATTATTTTGCAGCATAAAAACGTGGAAGAATGGAAAATACTGTATAGAGTGAACGTGTAAAATACGGGTAGAGAGTGACCGCTTACGTGTCAGTGAATACATCCCCACCACATAACAAAAGTCGGGTCCAACCCTCTTTTATGACGTCGAGCGGCCTGATTCTTTAATAGAGAGTCTCTATTCCGCTTTGTCTTTTAATGTGTACTTTCCTTCAAGCTGTTAGAAAATTACCTATTAAAAGAAAAATAAGTTTGCTGTTTTTTTTTCGCGTATACATGGCATAAACACTCCCGAATCATCGACATATAAGCGGTACTGTAGTTCTAAAAACCTCCCACAAAATCTTATTGTTGACAAGAATCTTACATTCGTGAATTCCTCCAATGATAAATTTATGAACTTTCCCGCGGTAATCGTCAGCTGTCTTTGCGATCTCATTATCAGAAACAACAGAAAGCGGCAATCTCGAGGACGTACCAAACTGATTCGTATGCCGATTGTTTTACTCTGAGAATAAAAGCATTAAAAGCACAAAGAAAAATGAGAAACGTCGCAATTTATATTCACATAAGTATGTATCAGCCTTAATTTTTTGATACCAGCAATCTAATAATTTTTTAACAGTTCAGCACGGAAGAGGAACACGTTTGACAAATTATTTTCAGGTGCTTACTTTATTGCTAAGATATTCACCAGCGAAACAAAAGACAAACGCTTCCAGGGTAATAGAAATGTAGAAAAAATCCTTATTAACATCTTTCGTCTGTATCTAATGACTGTAAATCGAGAAGCTAGTTATAGAAAAACTATTGAAAACTATTTGGAAGTGGAAGCCTCAGTTTGCAAAGAGTAAAACCCCACCGTTCTACGTTCACACAGCTGACCACCTCCCCTCTACACATTTAACAAGGCCCAATAGTAAGTACTTCTGTATAAGGGTGGGATAAAAAAACACAGAGAATATTTCTTTTTTTTTTAGTTGCAGGACATACTCACAGTTACTATGAGGAAACCGATGCAGCATATGATCATCGTGTTTGACAGAAATTGCATCAGCGCGATATTATGGATGAAGAGACGCTCGATGTTGTTCGAAAAAGCGATAATTTTATGATGCTTGGTTAATTAAAGATCTTACAACGGCAGCGGGTAAACCATTGTCGGCATCGTTGAGACAGATTTCTCGCAATTGTCGATGTATGATATCTATTTGCCCGCCAATATGTAATATCTACTATAAGTTACAACTCTTCTACAAGTCAAATTGCACTAAAACGAAATCTCCGAGACCGCGAATGTAACCGACGATATTATGAAATTCTTTCTTTCATACTCATTTTTCAGTTCGACGCATTTTTGATACGTATATCATTTTCTTACGGCGAGCGTTCAGCAGTGATGCGCAGAGAGATGAGAGAAGAAAGAATTCACTTCAGCGAAAGAAATTCATTTCACTTTAGTGAAGTGAATTCGACTGTACTTGTTTGCGGTATTTGTTTTCCGATCTCGCGTGTTCACTATACTTATTCGTGGCAAGCTTTCAGGATTATATTATTGCCAAAGAGTAGAGGAAGGAGATAGTAAGATCGGCGGTTCCGACTTATTAACCCTTTCGCTCCGTAGCGCGCCTGTGACAAAATGTGAACGAAACGCGTCGATGAAAAATCGACACACGGAGTGTTTACAACAATTGCGTTTTTGGTTCTAAACTTGTGAAATAAAATACAGTTTACACACAGTGATGAGCACATGTCCGTGTTTCGAAGGCGTTGAGGGCGTATAAATACGCTCGTCGGAGCAAAAGGATCAGGGTGTTTGACTTATAAATATAACATAAATATCTTCGAAAACTATAAAAGATATGTATCTGTGCATATATATTTTAAACAACGCATGCGTGTGCTGTTTAAAAAGAGGAGAAACAGATGACTAGATTATTGTCACGTCATATGAGGCTTTTATTATTCGCACGAAACGACCGGAAAAAGAATTGCGTCACAAAATATAGTGACGATATTGTGAAGCACTTAAATATTATACTGACATATAGATCATAGAAAAGTGAACATGAACAAATCGAAAGTGCGTTTCTTCTCTTATAAGAGAGGGAATAAATATTTGGGAATCTGAGCAATCATTTTCCATTTCTGAATGAGAAACGATCGATTTTCAATTACTAAAATAAAAAGTGATAATACATGTATGTACGATTTAAGTGCACAACAAAGCGGTTTGTAAAATTCATAAACTTACCAAGGTGTACAATTCACGCATCGAGCATACCTATAGTCGAGGCGGCCGCCATTAGATGAACGAATTGCGCGAACACCACTGGTTTCATAAATCGGCGAGTTGCAAAATACAAACGGGAACTTCACTTTTGATAAGCAATTCTCGAGCAATCGTCGTCGATCTGCTTTCGAAAATCGATCGTCACGGTAGTGTAAAGTAACACCACCGTTGAGTAAACACCGATAATGAATTTTGAGCAACGATGCGAGAGAATCGCTTTGTCGATCATGGCGGGCATGTCGGAATATTCGCGCCGGTCTTCAGACATCGCCGTCAGAATATCGTTGAATATTCTGGAATGTACAACATTTTTGCAACGCTTCGCGAAACCGATTTGCGTTTTATTCGCGTTAAATTGTGCGCACACACAACAATAATAATGGTGTCAATTTGCAAAGATATAAGCAAATACAGTTTCGAGAGGCGATTTTTAAGATTAATGAAAAATATCACAGAAAATATATGTACGCATACCGATTATTGAGCCACAGAGTAATCAGCTTGAAGAAGAGTAAGTTGTACGGCAATGTGCAGCTCAAACCGTTTATCAGATTCTGCAGCTCGTTGACGCTGAAGTGAATCAAAACATGGTGATACTGGAAGATCAAGCCTGTTGTCATCACTATCGTCCACATCATTCTGAAGAAAACAGACGAGTTCGGCCATATCCCTGTGAAACGAAGACCGATTTCGATCGGTCGACAGACAGTACCGGACGGAATCATAGCGAGTTGATTCGTCGACGAATCAAGCAGAAAGTTTGACAGAAGCTTCCTATAATCGCGCGTGTCCGCCGAAGAGTAAGCTTCGAGATGTTAGCACGGAGATCGGAGATGCAGCCCCACTTTGACGATCGTCGACCGATCGAAGCGAATGTCAGACGTGTGTTTTTCGTCATATGCTCAGAAATGCACAAAGTAGTTGCGAGCGATCGAAGAATGATTCCAGGCTTCCGAGCGCAAGAATCGACAAGAATGGTACTTACTGTTTTCCGCAACAAGAAAAATGCTTGTCGTCGGTGATATCGAGAATGATTTACTTTAAAAATGCAAGAAAATAGAGAAAAATTATATACAGTGAGTCGATGCAAGGGGAGAGCAAAAAAAATGTCAGAGTGATGTTCGAAGAAAGAAATGATGACCGTGGTTGAAGGAAGTTTTTTCGAACAAGAATAGTGGTGAAGCTTTGCGAAAGATCGGTAATGCGTGAAAGATCTCGAGTTTCACGGAAAATACATAAGTGCGTGTAATTTCCAGCTACCTATATGCGCGCGATTTGTAGTAATCCTGGAACAACAATTTTATCGGAATTATATAACATTTTAGTTGAAATATATGGTAATGTATTTGTGACATTTATGTGTACGCACAATATGCAGTTTTTTCTCTCTCTTTCTCTCTCTCTTAGAGCGAGAAAATTGTAATAAACACATCATGTAGTGCAAAAAATACACAATTGAGTATAGATAAATATTTTTCGTTAACAAACATGGAGTCTCTGAGACGCGTTGTTACCCCAGTAAATAACGTCTAAGTTAAGGGTTGAAAAGCCTCTAGATGTAGGCAATTTACCACAAGGGATACAGTGGGCTGCTTACTTCCGAGGCGTTTTTATTTTTTTAACTATGTTTATTGAAAACAAATTTATATTTGGAGAAAGAGACTTTGACAAGAAAAAAACCACGAGCTCCACTGTGGTAGTCATCGATCGAAATTATTCATTGTGCAGAAGTGGTATGTTATAAGAGAAGAAACTACACGATGGCACGCACACTATGATTTCAGGTTTGCCGAAGAAAAAGATATCGAAGTATAAGTTTTACGTGGTCTTTCACGTCAAGCGTCATTGGGGATACGATTGACAGCTATTTGCCTTAAAAATGCATAACACAGTGTGTTGCTCGCTCACATATCAAACGCAAGACGAAGGATTTTGCGAGAGAACACGTTGAGTGTTCTCGATGTAACCAATGCGCAAGACATTATGACGTAGTGTTTCGCGTACACGCGACTTACCACCAGTGCAAAATATATTCTTGACTATATTTTTTGTGGTTTGATATCCAGTAGTGTACGTGATGTGTTTAAAGAAACAAAACCTATACATAAATATTAATTAATAGTAGTGCGGTGTTTATAATTATATTTCTATATTAGTTATATTTCTATATTAATATAAAATAATATTCTTTGTTAGAGCATTTACTGCTTTATAAACAAATAATAATTAAACGATATGCTTATAAAAGTTTTACAATATCATTTTCGTTTCAATACATAGCATGCAGCACCGACATGTAAGACGCAGAAGTCTTGAGAATCTACGAAAAAAAAAAAGAAAATTATATGATTATTTTGTTATTGAACCCCCAAAATAAAATGACTTTAAAATAAATAAATAAATAAAAGTCACAAATTTTTTTCTCTTACGCCTGTAAAACTTTCTAGAGATAAATCCATGAATTTTCCAATTGTTATCGACAACTGTCTCTGAGATTTCACTAATAACAATAACAAAAGTCTACTCTCGTTAGGTTCCAATTCGTACCAAAGTGAATCATACGCTGCCTGAGTTATAGACTTGCTCTGAAATAAAAATTCAATAAGTTTTACATAAAAATTTATTTTTCTTTCTCTCTTCTTTTTACCTTCGAGCTTAAATATTCCCCGGTGAAACAAATAACAAATGCTTCCAGATTCACAACGGCGTAATAAGGGATGACTTTCACCAGCACAACATTCGCTTCGGCAGTACCAAGTGACTACGATTTGTATAAGAGAGCCCTTTGAATAAACTGCGAAATGTCGCGATCGGAGATGGTCGAGTGCCGGATTACTCACAGTTACAATCACGAATCCGAGGAAGCAAATAACAACTGTGTTTGAAAAAAATTGTACTAGGGCCATATAGCAAAATACATCTTCGATACTGTCGGCGAAAGCGATGATCCTCTGATGTCTGTTGACAACAGCTCTCAGCGCGACTATGCGCGAGTTGCGTTTGTCCGCGGTCGCTGGAATTTCCAGTAACTCGTGACACATTATGTCGATTTGGCCGGCAATGTGGAGTATCTAAAAGTGATGATCCAGAATTGTCCTGAAGATAACGTTATAAGCGGCTGCAAAAATGGTTAAGATGCTAATCTATAACGTGAGAATATATATGTAGAAAAGAAGTGAAACGGTATAGTGTTAATATTTTTTTACTCTCCGGTGGAGAAAAAACCAGCCAACTTACTAACGTTACAATGAGAGCGTTTAACATTCCCGCCAAGAGCGCGCACGTGAATTGCAGAAGAAATTGCATGATCGTGATAATTTCATAAAGCGGCGACGCGGTGTACTCAAACGGCAGTTCCATTTTGACAATAAGTTGTCTTTCCGTTTTGACAGACTGTTCCGCATTCCTCTGGGACAAGATATTGCTTGCTCCGAAAAAAACTAAACATGCCGTGTACACCCCGATAGTGTATTTTGAAAACCGACGAGACAAAACTGCTTTGCTCGTCATCATCCGCGTCTTCAAAGCGGTCGTACATTCATTTCGTTCGTCCCAATCTTCGGCCATTGTTGTCAACATGTTGTAAAAAATACTGAACAATAATACGATGTAGATTATTATAAATATATATCTATTTATAAATAATGTACAACACATGTTACAAAATATATATAAAAGGAATTTTCAAATAAGTTTGTTCAATTGACATTTTATCAACTGTTAACGTGTGAACGTTAGAGGTACGACGCGTATTAAGCTATTCATAATGGTAAGATAATCTGTCCGATACGTTTATTAAAATGTTTAACATTACACATATTATAAAGTGTTGAAACACCAATCTTACCGGCCGTTTATCCAAAGAATACTCATTTTCAGAAACAACAGACTATTCGACAAGCACAGACTCATCGAATTCATGAGATCTTCCAGAGTGTCGGAACCAATATGAGTGAAGAGGTACCAGTATTGAAACAGTTGCGAAGTAACCATCGTCGTCGTCCAAACGACGCGTTGCAGAAATTTACACGAGGAATCTGGCCAAACGCCGATTAGCCGCAAAGTGAATTCCATCGGACCGCCGATGATGCTCGTGAGTATCATTCTCATCGCTCTGTGTGCTTCTTGATTGATTTCGACAATTGTTACAATCACGTAGAACAGGATCTCTGATGTGATTTGCAGTACCGTCACGTTTTTCCCAGAAAAGAAGTTGGACCTTTTCTGATTAAGAGCGACCAGCCATAAGTCACATGTACACTCCGGATACTGATGTTGGCACTAGAATCCTCACGGTTCAGCTGAGCGCCATGCTATAGATTACCATAAAAAACTTTCCACGAGAGCCAGTTGATCTCACAGTGAATAAAGTGCTGCGAAACGACTACCGTCCGACTGCAATTACCGCTGAAGATTACGGCTGAAGACTGTTATACAAAATGCGCACGTAAATGTGTAATGACCACTTGAATCTATCGAAAAAAGGGACGGTGAGAGGGAAAAAAGATAGACTGATTGTGCGTAATTCGACGAATTTTACGTTGTTCACGATACGGTCTACCGATATAGGATGAGACGTTTGTTTTAAAAATGCACAGCTATCTACAATTTATCAAATCGCTTGCTGTGAACTCCGATAATTATTAAAAAAAATGAAGACATAACCGTTTACAGATAATGGAACATAATAGCAAGTTCATTTTCAATTAGAACGTACACGGTACCAGCTGCATGGTGAAAGATTCGTATAGAAAAGAGAGAAATGTCAAAATATTCGAGTGTTATAATACATATTCACTTTATATTACGCTGTAACTAAATATTATATTTAATTCAATATTATATTTAATAAGTATGCATTTTCCGTCGGGATTATTTAAACAAAATATGAATATTTCATTCGTTTTCTTCCCAAATAGATGTAAGTATATTCGTCTGTGCTTATCAGTAATACACGTAACTGTGAATAAATCATTTTTAGGAGCTTTCACCGTAAAGTAGGAAATACAGGAACACGTAACAGTTTTACAACGTACATGTGATAATAAACAGCAGTTGGTTTTTCTTTTATTTATGTGTATAGAAACGTATAATACGTATGTATACACGTGTCATAAATTTGTTTCTAAAAAAGCGTTATAAAAAAATTTATTTTTACAAATTATTGCAAACTGTAAATGTTATTCAATCATCATTCGCGAACGGTCTCATAGGAAATCTTGGTAACTGTAGACGCAAAGTTGCGAACAAATACAAAATAATGCGAGCCGTAAAAATTTATGTACGCTTTGGGATGTGGATTTTCAGTAGAAAAACAGAAAGTTCTGAAATGAAATGTACAAAATACAATTTCAAAGTTGCGATATATATTAAAGCAGAATTTTCAAGCTTTTAATATATCTACATGAAAACTACTATCAGACAATTTTATAATAACTCTTTATATATATTTCAATCACACAGAATTAATGTTAATTAATTTATGTTATATAGTCATGTGATCAAAAGAGATTCTTGTGATACAAAAAAGTGCTATCTCTAACTAAGAAAGTTTCTGAAAAACAATTTTATGATAAAAAAAATTTGAAAAATTGTTTCTTTATCATATCAAGGAAGACTAAAGTTTAATTACTATGGAAAAAGGGATAATATAAAAAAAAGAATAGTCGCTGCAGTAAATCGTGTATACATACACGATTACTGCATTATACGTATGTGTATGTGATATGTACATATATATATTTTACTCTTTTTTATATACAAAAATATATATATATATAAATTGATATATAATATAATATACATATTTGTATAATTTTTATCAAAAAGTAACAACAAGTAATGTTGCATAAACATTTTAAAATTATTTCTCTTTGCGCGGTTGTAAGAAAATGTTTTACATTTATCAGATACGCATTGCGCACACGCAAAAAAATAGAGAGAGTAAGGAAGTTTTGAGCGATGAATAATATTACACATTCGAACATTTTCAATTCGAATTAGATGATCTACTTTACATGCCATCATAAGCAGGTCCACCGCCGCCCTCAGGCACGACCCAATTAATGTTTTGGCTCGGATCTTTGATATCACATGTTTTGCAGTGAATGCAATTCTGCGCGTTGATTTGTAATCTTTCACCGTCTCCGCTTTCCAGTGGCACGAATTCGTAAACACCTGAAAGTATATTTTTTACGCACACGTTGTGGATATGTAAGATCAGGATTGATTGCGATTATTTCGTAAATGCGATATTTTGGTAAAGTTTTCAAACGCCACTATCCTCATTAGAAGGGAACAGAAGAAAAATTATAAGACCGGAAATAAAACGGAAAAATATGGAAAATATAAGAAGAAAACAACACACTAAAATCAGGATTTCCAAACAAACAATAGTAGAAAGACAAATGCATACGTAATTATTTACTTAAAAAACTTTCATTTCAAAACACACAAGCTTCTAATTTGTATTCTAATAATCTTCTTCTAATAATCTTTTAACTCTCGTACTACTACTCATTATCCGAAAAATGTATTATATACATTACTAATGTGTATATAATTACTACAAAAAAATTTTTATATAACAGATTTTTTAAAAAAAGTATATAATTAAAGTATATAATTAAACTTTAACAAAAATTACCGTGCACACACAAATGTAAAAGTTAATTTTTCGCAAACTGAAAACTTCGGAACAAAAGTTAACAAAGGATAAATGGCAGCGAGGTTGTTGGCCGGAGCTAGGTGTAGAGCTCTGTTCGATTTCGGGGATTGAGCTTGGTCCGGGGTTGTCTAGCCAAGCGGGGGTTGTCCGGGTGGCTCAGGTTCAAGGACACAACGGTCGATAAACCCCCGACAAGACTGGAAAAGAGGAGAGGGAGAAGATACAGCTCGAGAGAGGGCGGAAGAGGAAGAAGTCGAATTGCTAGCAGACTACGGAAATTTCCCGAACGAAATACATTGCTTCGTGAAAATATTCTTAATATTTTGAATAATTCCACGTTAAAATATCATCAAAAATTAATTGCAGTAAATATGAATAGTCGAAAAAGTTATCTATAAAACGTAACTATTAAAATTTAAATAAATAACTTGATGTAAAACATATATGTATAAGATATACTTCAAACATTGCAATGCATATATGTATGTGCTATCTGTTCATTGTCACAGAGAAATTTATATTTAAGCAACTTGGTTGTAATATTAATGTGTTTCATTATTCTAAAATTAAAATATTCTAATTAAACTTATAATTGTATTTCAATTTATGCGGGAAACATAATTTTATAAACTTTTGTAATTTAATTTTTGTAATATATAACAGAGTAACACAGTAGAAATTTATTTCTAAAAAATTATTATAGACAAAAAATTGAACGTTAGAAATAAAATCTAACGTTTTTTGCAACAAAAAAATTAATAAAAACTTATTAAACGATGTTAACAGTTAATATATATATATATATATATATATATATATATATATATATATATATATATATATATATATATATATATATATATAT
>QVNX01014260.1:0-19173 GCA_014825495.1 Pseudomyrmex sp. PSW-54
ACACACACACACATGCACGCTGTACACAGAGTACGTACGTGCGCGCCGTTTAAAACTTGGCAGTCAGCCGAGATTCAAAGGATCGTGTTGCAACGTTCCTCCTCAAGGTTTTTCGCGCCGTGCGAGCGCGCGCTATAGAGGCGTCCCGTAGGCGTCGAGCGTTAAACGCATTCCATCTTAGAGGTTGCGGAGTTGCGAAACTCCGCGACGCGTGAGCGTTGCCGTCTCGTTAGCCGCGATTCGCACGTCCTTGCCTCAAGTTCACATCGGTCACGACGCGCCGACGACGACGGCGCTGATAAGAAGTGAAGCTGACGATGACGAAGCAAACGCTGGCCGTTCCTCCTCCTCGGCGCGAGAAACGCGAACGATTAGGCACGGCTAATCGGCGATGCATCATCGCGACGACGACGTAAGCAATCAATTTTGCGAGAGGATTAATTCTCTCCATAAATGTTTATTCATTCAAGAGACTTTATCTCGGCTTTTATTTATTAAGAGAATTAACTTTTTTCGGAAGACACTCTCCGACGTAATCAATCGTACGCCACTTGTGCGTGTCACAATGTTCTTTTATATCTCAAATCCAAATACCACCTCCATCCATAACGTTGTCAGGATCTGACAGTTCTGAGTCAGCTATCGGTAAATTTTCGACGATTTTAGGCAAAACCACGTGCGATTTCTTCACGAGATTACGCGTAAACACATATATTTCTCCTCGTTTTTTCTTTTTTTTCTTTTTTTGTTGTCAATTGCAAACGCTTTGCGTCTCCTAACCGGGCAATAAATATTTCTCTCCCAACGCGGGACGTTCGCGCTTGCATCAAGGCTGAACTTCGAGACCGCGGAACGCTCGAAATGTCATTCGTCGCGCTAAAAACAAAGAAACGCCAACGATAGTCCGCGCTCTAGGAGAGTCTCGGTACGTAACGTAAAGGCATCCGGAGTCTGTCTTCAACGCCTCTCTGCTCTCTCGCACAAGTCCCGAAGACTTCGAGAGATTCCCGACGCGACGTTCCCGAACGAGGTCGAGCGGCGCAGCGCGAGAGACCCGGGGGAAAGTTCAATTTATAGCCTGGGTTTAGGAAGAGCAGCCTGTTTCTAAATCCCAAGCGTGTCGCGATAATCGTTATTAACATGGATGAAAGGCCGTGAGGAGAGAATCTTCTACTTGCATCGATTTGCCGATTTTACACGGTTTTTGCACGGCCGGGAGTATGCATGTTCCCGCATCTAATGCGAATATCGCGATATTCGCCGTTGTTTCGCCGCTTTCGATTTTCTTTCGTCGTTGTCGTTTAAATAAATCGCCGCGCCTCGACAAACCCGGACTGTATTCTTTCTTTGTTTTCGCGTCGAGTTGTTATTTTTTTCTTCTTAAAGCGAACATTAATTGAGTCGCATTTGTAATAGAGTCGCGTTTACAAATTAGCACGGAAGTTATATTATATTTGTCTTCAAGAAATGTTATACGTCGACAAAAACAGAAATTAACGCCTTTACGCCGTGTGATATTGCATCTATTCGCCGGGTTTGCCGTGGAAACGTTCGACGAGCGAGCGAAGCCAACCAAACGACTTCTACTTATTGCGTAATACTCTTGGCGACGAAGGCGAGCAGGATCGCAGGTCTAGACTATTTCTATATACATATATATATATATATATATATATATATGTATATACATATACATATATATATATACGTATAAATGGTGTTTTTATCAATTACATACATATATATATTTAATAAACCATCTACGATGCCGTGCGAACGCGCAAGAGAAGTAACTCGGCGCAATATTTACTTGTAACAATAAAAAAAAAAATATATATATATATATGTAATCTGAGCGTGTAACGCAAGCCATTATTATTTCCGTATTTATTAGCGAAAAAAAATGAAACTCACAACACAGATTATACCGGTTTTAAGACTTGCAAAATGCATAACGCGCCGTAAACTTTAACACCTACGCACATCCGCGTAATTGCACGACCGCCCTTTTCTTTTTCTCACACCGCGTGTAGACTCTCTTTTCCTTTCGCCGTTTAATCGTTTCGTATCGTTCTCCATCGGCCGTCGACAGGTTTTTCCGCGGAGTGTCGCGGATCGATAACGAGCGAGAGAGACATTTTGCGCGGCTGGAATTTTCCTGCGCGACTCGTCGGAGAAACTGCGCTACGCCACTACACGCACGGTAAACAGATAAAACAGGCGGCCGATCGAGAAAACGTTTTCTCATGAAGAACGACTTATCGTAATTGCAACGGGAGCGTAGCTCGTTATAATTGCGGCAAAGTGCAAAATATATGAACTGTCCCGACGAGGAAGCACACGCGTAACGCTCGTAATTGAGCGCGCGATCGAATGAGATAAGTGCGCGATCTCTATCCCGTGTGTACAAATTAGTTTTGAAATCAAGTCAAGCGCTACTTGAAAAGAGAAGAGGATCTTTTTTCTCAATAACGTATACGTTCGATGTTATAATATCTCTTTGCCGCTTTAAGAATGGATAAAAAAAAAAAAAAAAAAAACTATTGCAAACACACGCGCGACGAATGCGAGTAAATTATCGCCGATCTATCAAGGCTCGCGCGCACGGATGAGAGTAGGCAGTAGCTTCTGGACGATCGAGGCTCGATCGAGATAACGGGGCTTAAACGTACCTAAGGCGTTTCATCTAACACAACGCACTCAAAGTAAAGCTCAAGGACGGCCGCTTATGCTATAAGGGATCTGGCTTCTCGACCACGTCGGATTCCGATACCAGCGCCGATTAGATCCCTTCTTCGGCGAGCCTCGGTTCGCTCGGGCGTTAGCCCGTCGGGAGATTAGAGTCACTTTTTAGCGAGAAAAGATGGTAATCCGATCGATCGGGACGGAGAGAGCTCGGAGAGCGATACGCGCTAATTGCGCGATACATCTGCGTGTAATACTCGCCGGCATCGGTCGTTCGTACACATTATCTCGTTAAACCGTACGATCTTGTTAACCGTTGACCCGTTAAGTCGAGCGAGAAAATTACGACGCGCGCGTGCGCGTCTAATTTGCAATTTATAAATCAAAGACGCGTTTTATAATATGATGTGCGCGCGATAGGTGCAAAGAATGTCGTCCCCTCTCCCGCCCACGCCGGCAGATTCGGTTTCTCTCTCTTTCTCTCTCTTCTTTTCTCGGGATAATGATAATATCGGCAAAATGAATTTCGGGCATAAGTCATCGTAGATCGTGATCGTACGTTCGGGACAAACGGAAGCCAGACAACGTGGTAGTGTATCGTGGTGGTCGACCTTTTGGTCGGAGACCTTAAGAGCTGGGAGCGGCTCCGTGATGAAACTGGTCGCAGAGGCCACTTGTTTTGCTGCCTTTTGGAGCCTCTCTGACGTCTTTTCGCGGTCTCACGTGAAATATCGAGTGGAACAATTGCTATATAATCGTGGTTTATTTTTTGCCGCACAAAATATCAAATTTTGTGAAGTCATTCGACTATTTTTCACTTCTGACGAAAATTCTTAAGATCATTCACGTTCCATTTAAATAATCGCGTTACAAACAAACACAAAAAACTAACACGTGTAACAATTATGTAAAACTTTACCTTTTATATTTTTATATAATTAATTGCGCACGTGCAACTTAACATATTGAGAATGAAACAAACATATGCAAAAAAAAAGTCATGCAACAAAAAATTAAAACGAGTTTTTAATTTCCATTCGGAGAAGAGGATGGAGATGCGTGTGAATGATATTGATAGAAATTAACTCTCTTCCCGCGGCCCGACGTCGGGCGCGAACTAATTTTCAGGTGCGGCATGTACGAACGATGTGTGCATTCGCGGCCCAGTTTCTAAATGAACTTGTCCGATCGGAAAGGTGCCGGAGGTATTTATGTGCGGCGCGGTTGCTCGCCTCACGAAAGCCGCAAGGTCCGGTCGCATTAATAAAACAAACACAATGTACGACGCAATTCTGCATACAAGTAGGCTGTCCGTCCCCGAGGCGATGGTTTCCACGTACGATCGACAGGTACTATCTCGAAGTCCAGTGGACACACCGAGTAAGTCGCGCTTCAGTATCTCTATCTCTTCGTCTTCCCCGGTTCTTCCCCGTCCCTCTCATTCTCTCGGACGCGTCGTCGTTTCACAATGGATTTTCGTGCGGTCCAATCTTCTCGAGATCGTTTCACGATAGGGTCGATAGTAGCGCGGATTTTAACGCCGCGCCAGATAGCGACGCCTTCCGTCTCGATATTTCGAGATGGAGTCGAGAGATTGAGCAAGATAGGAGTGTTGATTGAAAAAATCACACCGAGGTGTGCGCGAAATTAAATATCAAATGTTAAACACGAGCATTTATTTTTGTTTTTTTTTTAACTAACAATGAAATATGTGTTTGTATTTTTTAAACAAAACTTTCTCACGATAAAAAATATTATCTGCCACTAATAAATGATCTTTTTTTTTTTTCAAACTTATATATTACACATTGTGTAAGTTTTACATTTACATGTATTCCGAAAGCTGATTCTTGTTGATTTATGTCGATTTGACGTGATATTGAGAAATGGCGGGCATTCAGGAAGTAAGAGCAGCATCTTGATCCTCCGCTTGTCAAAGTGGTTGCGAGGAGTAGCTCAATGTCTTCGAGATCCTCTTACGGCTCGTGCCACACCGCGTTATTATCCAATGCATTTGTAATGGGCACGCTCTCGCTCTTTGCTCTCGCCAGTCGAGTCTAATGAATGGCTCGGTAAGGGCACGAGACATTCATGAGACGCGTAGAGAAACGCACGAGGCCTCTCTATTCCTCCCTCCCAGTCTCGCCCCATTCCCTCCATTGCTCTGTGGCCACTTTGCTTTCCAGCACGCTAGACGCGCGCATTATATGCGACCGATGAGGGAGAATAATTCTTTGAGATAATGTCTTATCTTACTCTCGATCGTTAGAGAGTCTTCTCTTGATTTCCTATCCGTAATCAGCTTCGTGGGAAAACAGAGGATAAAGAAACAGACAGACACGGCAAATTAACTTTTATTTAGCTCTACCATACAACTACCATACGCTATCCTGGTAAATAATGCTCAATTAACAGTTCGGGACCACCTTTGGTATTCGAAAGTGTTGTCTGTTCATTCAGCCTTCTGTGTTCACGACACAATTTCGGAAGATAGAAAATCGTGTAGAATTCAGGACGCGAGAGGGACGTTTAAAAGGACGAGGCTAAAGAGACTTTACGAAATTGCACGGCTAGAGCGACGTGACATCGGTCCGCCTGGTAATTTTCTCGAGTATCTACGGCGATCTGGTTCTGTCGATGATGTAACGACAGCTCGAAATGTCGTCGGCCTTCCAGGCATTCGTTCCCTCCAGTCTCCCGCGGAATCCGAAGATCGAGTCTTTCCCTTCGCTCCTGCGTCCCTGGCACGTTTCCTCATCAACGTTTCGCAAGTTCGAACTGTGCCTTTTCGCCACGTTTCGCGCATCTCAAAATCACCCTGTTCATCGGACAACAAGTCGTAAACTAGTTTTTTGGATTATTTTTTTTTAAGGAACGTTTTAGGGATTCGTTCTCGGTGAGAAGTTCCATCAGTTTTATCGTTTTTAATCGTTTTATTCGTCTTTAATTATCGAGTAGCTGTAATAATTAAAGTTCTCGTGAAATTCCATTGAGAAACTTGGTCGTTTCGAATATCAAAGTTTTTTTTTTGAGACAAGTGATAATTTTGAAAAATGGCTCGGAGTAATATATCTTGAAGTAATATGTTTGAATTGATCAATGCAACAACTCTATTGCGCTCCAAATACTCGATGTGATCGCTGAAATGTACAATACGCGCGAAATGAAATTCTGACCGACGCGATGATAGTTTTGCGACGGAGTCGCGAACGTGTGTCCGAATGGTCGCTCGTTAAGGTCTCTCGTGGACACCGATGACGTCGTTCGATGAACGTTGCGACACGTAACACAGCCGCGCTACGACTTGCACCGCGCGGTAGACATCCTTGACTGCCCGTTTACACCGTGACAAAACTTGCGTCGTTTAAAACGCTATGCGTAACCGTCCGTCCCGCCTTTATTGCTTATCACCGGCTTTTATAGCGCGGTCTGAAGAACCACCGGTTCGCGAGATCGTGTTGTTTTTCTCCGTGCGCGAGATGTCGGATAGTTTTTACGTGCAAAAACTTAAAAAAAAAAAAAAAAAAAAAAAAAAAAAAAAAAACGTCGTCTCTCTCTCTTAAGTGAATTTTACTAAAGGTAATTCCGAAATAACTGAGATTTGCGTCGAAAAATAACGCGCGACCGGCTCTTCCCGAATTTCGCGATTTTACATCGCGATTAATCTCAACTTGATTTACGTCGCCGCATTTACTCTGAATGACGACGATCAAGAACTTCTCGAAGTTCGACGCCGATGACGCAGTCGGATGGAAGTTGCGACACGAAGCGAACAGACTCGCGCGCGTATACGGCTCGCAACGAATAGCGGCCATCCTTGAGTGATCGTGGCTCATTCCAACCGCAGTAAAACAGTCTCAATACGAGAACGCGCAACACACACCCGATGCCGCGCTACATGACTGGAGTGACTTTATTGCAACGCCGCGACCGGATCGTCCGGCTGCCAACGGCGCCGTCGAATAAGTCATTTTATTCGAGTCGCGCGATAGAAAAACCATAATCGCCGCCGTTTTCTCTGATGACATCTCGAGATCGTTAACAAACGCACCGTCCAACATTAGTCGGCGCGTCTACAACGAAATCTTACACGCGAATTTTATTCTCTTCCGCATCTTATAAACTTCTATCTCACTCGTCTTGGGTGTCATTTAAATTTGGAGAAAAATTGGCTCGCGAAAGTGCACTTCGGACAATGATTGTGCGCTCGAGAGAGCCATTTTAATTTCTTTCCATGATTGGGATTTTTCACGAGGTCTCAGGAGATCACTCTCTCCCCGGGTTCAGAATCACGCGCTCGCCGGCGATCATCGGAACGAGCTAAACTTCTCGACCAGCGGGAGCGCGCGTAAAATTAGTGGAATCTTACCGGAGGCTGTAAATCTCGCACGAGAGCTGATCTTGTTGACCCTGATTGGATCAATGACAGAGACTGAGGATGTCTAGGTTCGCTTAAATTCTCTCAGAAGCGCGCGTATATAAGCGGCGGTAGAAATTATTAGCCAGTTATCTCTGATTGAATATATCCAAAACCTCGATCGCACGTTATCTCTCGAGACGATCTCGAGGTTTTGAGATTGTCCGAAGCTACAAAATAAATCTTCGTTTCTTCTTCTTACGGCGGAACAAGAAAAAAATTACACGTATAGCATATAGCGGTGAGTTATCGAACGAGAAACATTTACAATCAATAGAATATGATTGCGATATATCGAAGTAATGTGACACCGCATTTCTTGATAATTAATAGTCTCGTCGGGTTTTCACACAATTTTGCATAATATCTGTTAAAAGTTGTCGATCTTTAGCAACAAATATTTTAGCATTTACGAGTTTTATTCATATTTATCTTCGCGCGAACAATTGAGTCCGCTTATAGGTGTTATGCCTAGAGCGACTCTCAATTTACTATTCAAACACCGATTCTCGCCGCCTCGGAAATCGCACGGCGCTCGGCACGGTGTAAACAAGAGAATGACGACGAGGTGAGTCGGTCCGAGAAGATTCTTCCGAGTAAAGGATGTTCCGCAGGTAACCATCGCGTCTTTCTCTTCTCGCGTTCATTCTTTATTCTCGTGAATACACGGCGATCCGAGTATTATATCGACGATATAGCGACGCGCAGAAAACGGTATGTCGGAAGCGACGACACGTCGCGCGGTGAATCCTCTCCCGGTAGAATTCAATAACGTCAATAAATCGCGTGAAATGGACCGAACCGACGAGTCTTTCTCTCTCTTTCTCTCTCTTGACGAACGGACATGCTAGCTGCGGGTATACGGGAATCGAGGACGTAGGCATAACTTTGTTCTCGTCGTCGTTTTAGAAGCGGCGAACATACGCCGAGACCTCGCACGGGTGACAAAGTGAGCGTTGGGCGCGTCGCAATCCCGCACAACACACACGCACGCGCGTTTACATGTCACCGGTCCACCTGTATTCTACCGCGGGTATAATTCACGTATCAGCGCACGCACACACGTCGACGACGACGACCTAACCGCTCACTTCGGTACGCTTCACTTACTTCTGGTATCTCGGTAGTCTCGTAGCTTCTGCGAAACAACCTGCGTGGCAGGGGACGTGAATGACCGTCGCGACATGCTGCTGGCGCAGTTTTCGCTGCGAAATCGGCGGAATTAATCGGCGAAACGTGTAACATTTCAACTAATTAATTAATTTTTTGTTCTTAAAATATTCTCGGAATTGCAAGAAGTTCTCGAAAAAATTTTGAAAAAGAAACGTTGTCATATATATTACCATATATTAACATTTATTTTATATAACTCAAGTTATATATGTTATATATATTATGTTTTTTTTTCTCATAACATAATAATATATTAATGTCGAGATAAAATTATTTTGAAAGATATCTGAAGAAGAACTGTTTTTCTTTGCACTTCTGAAGCCGTGAAGTAATCCGCTATTTTCGTTAGTTTTCTAAGTATTCGTTATGATGAATACGATAGGCACGACTCTGTGTTCACTTTCATATTATGTCAACGATTTGGCCTTGGCATACGCAGGAAAAGGTTGAGAAACCATTGCCGTGCGCGACGAACATGCGTGCAACGTTTAACCGCAGATATCCGTAAAGTCATGTGTACGCGTGCGCTTATGTTATTATTGTGTTATACCGATTATTATACCGATATCTATCTGCGGATCTCAAGGTTCGAATATTTATAATTGATATTCTTAAAAGATGGTAGCGCTTAACGTTAATTACCGCGCAATAAAAACATCTCAGTGCGGATAAGTGCCGATAATTCGATCGAATTACGATCCGCAATGATTACGAAACATTAACACGTCGTCTGGCATTATGTGTTACAATAAAGTAAATTATACGCGCGATAAATCCACTGTATAAATAGACTTTGTAATAAAAAAACGAACGTAATTAATAAATTCGCTTTTCTGCTCGATCAGGTGATTTTATAATAATTTATATTATACTAATATTATAATATAACAATAATTTCACGAAATATATGGTGTAAAAAGATTTATTATCGATTTTAGCAATTCTCTATCTTCGCCACGCATGCATTTATATTTACGAGTCGCGGAAAGTAGTCAGCAGCGAGATATGCAGATCGTATGGTAATCGTGTCGTAAGACAAGCGCGCGTGTGTGTTGCGTAGCACCTCAGCGGGAAGAGGAAGAGGGGAAGAGGATCGAATGACGAAAAGAAGCGACGGCGACTTAAAAGTGTACGTACACACACGAAGCCGAGAAAGCCGCAAAAACATAGTGTAAGTCCGATGAAAAAACAGTTAATAAATTTCGATCTTAATGCACGTGTAACGCCGTAATTGCCGCACAATCGAGATATAAATCGTCATCACCTCGCGCTATTGTCGCAGCAATAGCCAAAGTGGGAGTGGTATTGTCTCGCAATCACATACAAAAATCTCCACATCCAATAAAAATATTGTTAGAGAAAATTTTTTATTGAATATAAAAATGACAATTTACGTCGATAAGGGAAAAAAACTGAGAAAAAGAAACTGCTTTGTTTGACGCAATTTTCTCAAAATTTTATTATTTCGTCATACTTTTGTAATACTTAGACTTACGTTCTTACGTCTAGTATCACTGTGGTACGACGATAATCTGCTTAACATAATCAAATGTGCCATTAATGTTATGACGTACGCGCGTCCACCGAGTAATAATCTTCCTTTGCGCACGTACCGTAACTTAATGACAGCGATTAGGCGCTTGCTAACTCGCGAGCGTGCCGCTAATAAGCGGCGGTAAGTTAGAGCACGAGATAACTCGGGAGAGAGACGAGCGAGAACCGATCATTGCGCGTGTCATCGCCTCCTTTACGGGGGTCTGCAAGTTCCGCTACTTAATAATATTTAGTGGGCCATTATTACGCGGTCGGGGCCCGCGCGTTATGCCGGACGAGCACGGTACATCTCTTCCCGGCACGATTCCTACGTAACGTCGGTACGTTGCGCGTCGTCAAACTGGTTTATTTGTACGTCGGCGCTTTCAGCGGCGAAACGGCGAGAGAAGAAAGAGACAGAGAGAGAGAGAGAGAGAGAGAGAAAGAGAGAAACGGAAAGGCGCATTTCGCGAAACGGGAAGGGCAGGTCGCGCCAAGCTCCGTATACCGGATTTTCCGGTATATCTAGACGTAACTGCGACAGTCCCGACAGGTATGTAGGCACACGTCGCCGAGAGATAGTGGCACACTATGATGTTTTTGCCGCTGACTTTTCGCGTTCTGAATTAAGCGTTCTCTCTTGTCCTGCGGAATGGCGCGCAATTTCGCGCCATTCCGGCGCGAAGGGCAAAGTGTCAACGAACACGAAGCAGCAGCACTCGGTTCTCTGCGTTTTGTCGAGAACTCGTGAAACGACTTGCTGTTAGCGACAGCGTTGAAACGATACAACACTTCCTCTCAAGGTGAAGAATCGCGCGATCGTCGAAACAAAAGTCTCCGCGCGCGAGTTATCAGATTGTGTGCGGGAAGTATAGCTGTGGATCGCGCGCGATTTCCAAGGGACCTGAATTTCGCGGGTCAGCTGCGGCTCCGCTCGGACGGCGCCTCATGCTTTCTTCCTTTTTAGGTCAGGCACACAACAACAACAACACCGACCGGACCCGACGTTCGCAGCCCAAATCACGGGCTCACCTATTTGTTCCCTCGTGCAATTAGCACGCTGTTGCACCCGCGAATATATAATAATAACCGACGTTCGACTTCTCGGATATCGTCCACGTTCTACTTACGGCTTTCCGCGAGCAAGCCGCGGAAAAGATGGGGAGAGAAAGGAGGGAGACTGGCTTTTGCGATCGTCAAAGAGAAATCCAGTCTCGGGGGTACGCGCGGCGGAAGAGAAGATCGTCATTGCGCGATCGTTCGGACAGTACAGTTCCTCGGGAACGTGACAACACGCGTGCGGCGTCTCATTTTGAAATCGCGCTTGCGTCTAATCATGGCCGGCCACGGCCGTTGGTCAGAGCGGCTTAATCGGCGGATTAATTATTTATGAGGCGTGTTTCATTCATTCATTAGAGCGCCCGGAGGCACCGCGAGATCATTATGATGACGTGATAATGTCTTAATTAACGACGGTTAATGAATCCCTATCGCGGGATCATTTTGCTTTATAATGCGCGATCGCGCGCGCCGCCGGGTCTCTAAACGACGAATTAACCCGCTGGTTAATAAACGTACCAACGGGAAGAAGCACGTGCTCCCCGGGATACACGCCGGCGTGTGGTGCCGATCGTGCGCGATCCCGCGATCCCCGGCCTATCCTGTGGGGGCTGGCCAGTTTTGCGAGTCTGGTATGCCAATTAACTCGCGCACGGGAAGAGAAGGAGGGAGGAAAGAGGGAACGTTTGACGTGCGGTAATCGCGAGAATTGTCGCGGTCTTAAGTAAGTTCGATAAGATAAGGGCGGTATGCGCGCGGCGAAGGTAGTTTCGCTAGGCTCCCAATTAATTTGCAAAAACTCACTCACAGCCGCGCGCGGCGTTCACGAGTCAATTCGATAAGATGATGAGACGAGGGGAGAACTGTAATTCCCGTGTTGTGCATTTTCGATCAACGATGCTTTTCTCGAGACATTTTTCGAGGCATATATCGCGTCGCTTTCAAAATCGCAGACAGATTTTAATATTTTTAACGCGTTTTCTCTCGCGCGTGGTTACTGCACATTGTAAATACGATTTGATATTTCATTATCGCGTAATATATTGGAATTCTTTTAATTATCCATTTAGTTACAGAGGATTATGTTTATCGTGGATCGTAAATATGCCAAGTGCGCGGTTGTGAGACGCGCGCGTTATATGCAGAACCAGTCGTACCCGTTTCGCTGAAATAGTATCGTCGTCGTCGTCGTCGTCGTCAGGTACCTATCTCATCGGCTACCTGTGATGGTGGTTTTCTTCGTAACGTAACTTGTATTAATTATTTTGACGCGCCGGGTCCATGTTTGTAGGTACTTCGCGGGCTGCTCGCAGCGATAATTAATAGCGCCAAACGCGAATGAAATCATCGTAATGCGCCGTGACTGATTGCGTTAGGGTTACCGTGTATCAAGCCTTCGCAGTTGAAGGCGTCGCGGCCGGTGGAATGCAAGATTAATATTGCTTGCTCACGACTCTCGCGGCGCTACAGACCCCTGTACTTACGCCTGTAACATACCGAACGCGCTAATTATGCCGACAGGAAGTTACGTCCAGAATATATGAACGTATTGAAAACACTCTCTTAAATGTCACTCACGTTTGTCGCAAACATTTATATAAGAAAAATAAAATTGCTAAAAAAACAAAAACAGAATAAAAATATACGATTTTTAAATTAGACTGCAAATCCTTTTCTCAAAGATGTACGTTCATTACGTTCACGTCTCGATTGCTATGTTTTACGTTCAATATAAATTTCACATTTTTGTTATTGAATGTTCTTGTACGTGTTCCTACAAAGTTTTCTTTTAATATTATGATAATTACGACACGCGTCGATTACCGCGCAGTGCATGAATATGAGAATGTTCGACACGCGGACAAAGTAGTGGGTTCGATTTTGCATGAGGAGCACGGGAGAATCCCATGCACGAGCCCGGGCTCGTGCACTTTCTCTCTCTCTCTCTCTCTTTCTTTTTCGCCGATAATTCTATTATGTACGGTTTAATGTACAATTAACCGATCACTTAGAGGCTGACATTGCGCCGAGTCACGATGTCTTATTAAGTCTCTACCGGTCTCAGTCGAGAGCACGACGGTAGCAGGCGGTGGCAAGCAGACAGAAAAGCGGTCTTAAATCGGACCGGGGCTCTCGGTTATTTAAGCCTCGAGACCGAGCCGCGCGCCGCCGCCGATTTAACGATTCAACCGATTTGCCGTTTCGCGTATAAAAGTGTCGTAATCGCGCGAACTTATCGCGCGAGTTGTTAAACGTTAATTTACTGTAATGAGAAAAGAATATCAATACGTCACACTCGGTTCACTCCTCTGCGTTATTCGTGGATCCCGTATTTACGACGAGTATGGTAATTATACGTGTAGCGCAAGGTGTTCCTGGCGTTAAGTACAAATCGCGATAAGGCCGATGAATTCTCCGCGGAATCGCCGCGCCATTTTCTTCATGCACGCTAGCCGCTCACAAAGTAGCCACACTGATTCAAAAATGAAGATAAATAAATCCTGCAGCTGCGCGACGCGGAGATGACGCACGCCCGGGGCGCTCGTTCCGACGAGCAATTATCTTGTAATTATTGTAAACGGTAAAAAGAGAAAAACACATGACGCACGCCCGGTCTCGAGCGCTTTTCACTCTCTTGTTTCAATCCTCGTCTTCCGCATGAAAAATGATCGCGCCAATTACAACGCGATTGTCATTCAACCGCACGTAATCGATAAAAATTTTATGTTTGACGCAACGCTATTAAAACTAAATGATATATAATCTGAAATTATAATAAACGAAAATGCGTTTATATCGAAAGAGAGAGAGAGAGAGAGAGAGAGAGAGAGAGAGAGACTTCTTTTGCTGTCGAATCGCTGTGCAAGAATTTTCTAACATTTCCGGTTGAAAGGAAATCCGGCAAGTTAGTTTAGGGTGGTCCGTATAAATATATCACTTCCGCGGCGGAAATTCGGTGCCGCTTCGATCTCCCGCGAAGCACGAATCTACTCGCGGGCGCTTCGGCTAATTTAAGAGTCCATAAAGTTGACCGGTTCTTCGGTCCCCTGTCAGGGGATTCGATTTCTCCTTTCTCTATCTCCCTCTCTCTCTTTTGCGGCAGCTACGACGGCGAAACCCCACCTGAGACACATCGTGTACTGTCGTTCCTAACGGACCCACACCGATGATATTTCAGTGTTAATTGTACCCCGTATCTACCGCTCTCGAGTCCGGAGCTGACTTCTAATCTCAGGTTCATTAGGGGACTCTCTGACCAGAACCAACCAAACTATTTTCAGATCGAGACACACGTATGGTAGCTCGGGAGTCCGCGCGCGCGCGCGCGCTTGTGAGAAGAACGAGAGGAATGGAGAAACGGAAGGGGAAGAAGATAGGGAGAAGAATCGAAGCACACAGAGCAGGGCGAAAATACGGAATGCATTTTGCACATATGTGTGTATGTGTGTATGAGAGTGTACGTACATTGTATGTAAGTGTGGAGAATGGATTTGGTGCAAGGAAGAAGGACAAAGAATGCGCGGCGAGGATGAGGGGTGTAGTATAGAAGGGAAGAAAGAAGGAGAAAAGAAAGAGGAGATACGGACAGAAAGAGAGAAAGAGAGAAAAAGAGTGAGTGAGTGAGTGAGAAAGAGACGAAAGAGTGGCGAAGCAAACGGCCATCCCCGATTTCCATTTTAATTGAACTCAACGCAACATCATACTTAATGCCAGAAACGCGTCAGAAACTCCAATTAAACGGCGACGCCATTTCACTTTATCTCGCTGTACATTCGTCCTGATTGCCGGACCGATCGTCGCCGAGGTAGCCATCGATTACTTCTCCCTCGGAATTTCTCGAAGAAGTGCTCCGCATATGCGAACTCGTCGACTTGCCGCGCCGTAGGATTTATTTAACTTCCACCGCGCGAGAAGGGAAGAGGCGATCTCTCGCGATCGCGTGTCGTCGTCGCGCGCGCGATTCATCGATAGAAAGATAGAGAGAAAGAAAGAGAAAGAGAGAGAAAAAGACACAATTCACTCGTTCATTTAACGCCGAACTAAGCGTCTATATAGTTATGAAAAACAAGCGAAACTGTCTTTAGAAAGATGACTTTCGTCAGATGACTCAGTGATTCACTTCAGCCTCGATCATTTTTTTTGCGCTTATGATATAAAACTTAAACGCATATATAAACGTTGAATCGCTTAACATATTTCTCCTTGTATAAGAAAGTCGTCTAATTTTAAAAGAATTAAAAACAAAAAGTATTTTTATTTTTGTGTAGATGTAAAATTTCTTCTTTTTGATGAAGGATAAATTTATATTTTGTCTAAATGTTGTCCGTGTTCGCGCAATCGGAGTCTTGTAAATGTTCTAAACACATGAGAGATCAAAATATCCGCTTTCGTTTGATACTCTCCGCTCAGCGCGTTCTTTACGAGGAGCTTCTTGCGAAACGACAAGCAGAACTGGCGGATAAAACAAAGGTGTGTTGTACACGTCGCGGATCGCGCTTTTCCCAACTAACTATCGAACGTTGGAAACGCTTGCGAACGGCGGCGGTGCGCGTTGACAACACTCAGAACGACGTTTTTCTGAACGCACGAGAACGACCGAGTCGCCGAGACGGTATGAATAAGGAAACAGCATGCCACAACACGCACGGCAGCGGCGGCAGCGGTGGCGGCGAAGAAGACGAAGTCGTCGACAGTGGCAGAAATGCCGACTCGCGGACCGGCTTGATTTATTGACAGGAAAATCTAGTCGCAGTCGTCGCAGTCGTCGTAGTCGCCGTCGTCGTAGTCGCCGTCGTCGTCGTCGTCGTCGTCGTCGTCGTCGAGTCGGTTCGGCTTACCTCATCGTCTCCTGCGCGACCGGTGTCCTTCGGTCGGAACAGAAAAAAAAAAGAGAGGCCACGCAGAATGAAAAAGACGGAATGAACACCGGTAGCTGTTTCGTGTTTGCCAGGGAATCCTTGAAAGAGATTTCGCCGATGTATTCGCCGAGACACACTGTAGAAGACGACTATAAAACGAGATTGAAGCCATCTATTCGTCTCTATGTTAGCTCCGCGATTTGCAGGTAAAAGCGTGAATGTATACAAGAAAATTCAAAACAGTTCGCTTTGTGAATAACAATAACAATGATAAAGCAGGTCGGTTTCGAGCAAAATAGATCGTCAATAATATTCAAGAATATATTAAAATTTTATACAATAAAGTTAAAATTTAATAAAGATGCGAAACATTTCGTACTCTTACTTGAGACTTCTTCAGTCGCGAAAATTACAAAACCAAAAGATAAAAATACAATAAAAATACAATTAAAGTAAAATTATTTCTATTTTGCTCGAAACTGAACCTGCCTTATCATTGTTATTATACAAGAAATTTGAGACCAAGATATGTGTGTGTGAGTGTGTGTGTGTGTGTGTATGTGTGGGCGACTACAACTTAGCAGTCTCTTTGCAAACGTAAAACTTGTGTGATTTGTATGTAATTTGTGATATAAACACTCGAAATAAACATGTGGTAAATTGTGATTTATGTTTATTGATCACGTATTGTAATCAACCAAGTTAAGCAAGTGATTTTGTGGCTCAATCACATGTTTCGATTTTATCGTGTATTACTCCTGTCTTCTGTTTAATTAATGCGTTGAAATTAGTAAAGTGGCTGTACATGGAGCGTGGTCACAGATGATACTCCTAGATTTTAATTAATTTGAATTACTGATTTATGCCCGGCTAACTAGTTTTTCGAGAATTTCGCGTGCGTTCTTCACGTGCCGTTATATATCCCGCTGTGACGCTGATTGCCGACTGCAAAAAAAAAAAAAAAAAAAAAAAACGACTGAAATTTAATCGAGATTCTCATTCCGCTCGTGCAATCTACGTGTGTATGTGTGTGCGTGTATTTTTTTTTAAGACTCGTGGATGACCTTCGATTGACATTTATCAAGTAAAAACGTCGTTCTAACAGTTACGAAAGAATCTTCGAAAAAAAAAAAGAGGTACAGCACACACGGTCGGAAATATTTCGAATAAGTCAAAGGTAAAAATCGTTATAATGACGCAAAAGCCGACCGATACTTGTGAGAAATGTGCTATCGTAAACGTCACGCGGCACGGATGCCGATTTCGCCGCACCTTACTTTTTATGGAAATGTCGATGTCGAAGATCGTTATGAGACAAGATTGACGTTACCGCTTAACTTTACGACATTAAATTAAATGGCATCCGTCGTGCTGCTGTTGACGTGAGAACTGTCCTTTAAAAAATATATCTTTACATTTTTTTCACCCAAACGTTGTTGGTCGATCTCTCAAAAACGTCACATGCTTGCTTGTGATAAGCCGGCAGGTACTGCACAAAAGCATGGCTGCACTATAGTGCGCCATGGTTTTATCAGAACCTATCTTTTATCCAACCTGTTTAGATATGTTTGTTCCTTTCAGATAGACAGAAAGAGAGAAAGAGAGAGAGAGAGACATTTCGAGCAAGATTGTTCCAGAGATTCCGATCGATGGGCATACCATACGTGGTAGATACACTCTCGGGTCGAAAGTGGTCTCGTGTCGAGTTGTCTATCATCTGAAAGGAAGAAGAACCGTGAAGAAGAGCACGCCGAACCATGCACTCAAGTTTCTTTTCCGTTACATTACATTATAGGAATAAAAGCTAATTAGAGAGAAATATATAAGTAGATATATAACTTCCAATTAGAAAGCGATTAAAATTAAGTATCGATCTGTCAAGTGAAGAGCGCTTGAGCGCTTCTTCCCAACCAGCAATATCAACAAAACCCGCGCAGGAATTTTAATCGTCTCATCCACCATATATCGGGTTGTCACCTGTCTTCAGCGCTTACCAGCCCCGACGTCCAGGACGCCGTGAGCATCGCGGATACTTTTTAAGCGGCTGTAGATTGCGTTTAATGCAGTTATTGCGACGGCGCATCACGGCGCGGCCGATTAGGCGAAAATATCGCCGCGGGCTACCGGTCTTGGCGCATCGCAGGGCCGGCCCTTTTCGCTTTATATCTTCGTGGCGAGACGACGCGGCCCGGCTCAAGTTGGCTGCGAAGGCGCGTATGAGGCCCGAAATCGGCTCCGTTCGGCCCTCTCGAACTCGCGCGGCTAAGGGGCGAGGGCATTGAGATGCAGAGAGCGTTGGTGCTACCGTGCGATGGTCCCGATACCGCCTAATGGACCGTCCCCGCCCTCTTTTCCCTTCGCCCTGGTCGTCGTCGTCGTCGTCGTCGTCGTCGATTCTTCTTCCCCGCCCTCCAGCATCTTTCACACTCTCTCTTTCCTTCCTCTCCGTCTTGCTGCCGTCCGGTATCCTACCGCCACTTTCAACCTCCATCTCCTCATCCACCTTCTGCATCTCTCTCTCGTGCTCCCCTTTTCCTCTCCGTTCACCTCCTTCTTACGACCGGAACTTCCACGAAGTGCAGAAGTGAAGCATCGACGAATATCTTTCGGCCGCTCCTCGTACCAAGCGCTTCCTTCCCGGCGGACAATCTCTTTTTTTTCAATGTGTTATAGTTAATTACAATTTTCTTTGCTCTTGAAAAAATTCACGAGAAAATAAAATCAACGGTATTTTTTTTTTTTTTAATGATGTTTGCGTTGAAAAAACTTGTAAAATTCTCCGGGAAGAGCTTGCTCTCGAGAGATCGATAAGAATTTCATCGATCGTCAAGATAGATAGAAAAACGCGATACCTGCGACCCGCTACGTGTCGTAGGTAGAGCGTAGACTCCCGTTATTACTCGCTCAACTAAACAAAACCTATCGCGTCTAAATGATCCATCCGCGCGCGGAGCGGCGAGATAGAAGACTCGAGAAAGAAAGGGCTCGTCTACGCATCGTGCGTTTTATGCTCTCTCGGTATCCGCGCGCACGAGAACGAGAAGAAAGAGAGACCCCGCCGTAGCACGCGGTAGCACGGCTATAACTGCGTCGCGGCATCATTTATATTTACGAGACACCGCGAAGCCATGCCCAGGCCGCATTGTTACTGCCCAAGGGTCTTATAGTTGCCGTCTGGGCCTTATAGGGCCCGTCGCGCGATATCTCTCGCTCCCTCCTCTCTTCCACGCGGCTACTAGAAACCGAACGAGTTCACGAGACCGGCCGGAGGAAGAGATCGCACCGTCGGTCGTCGGGATACCGAGGGAGGAGGGTTCCGTATCGATCTCGATTGATCGGATTTAGTGGGCGCGTTTTCGTGAACGTCGACCCTGAAAAAACTCGCGTAATTGGGTCGAGATACGCTCGGGATACAAGAAAACAAAAACAAGTAACAATACGTATAGT
>QVNX01014261.1:0-35140 GCA_014825495.1 Pseudomyrmex sp. PSW-54
TTTGGTAGCGAGAAGGAGAGAGAGAAACGTGTTATGGCAGGATGGAATACCATAGTGAAATAGTCATGTGTCCATTATACAGAGGTTCAAAGGTTTTAATAAATACGATTTTAAAAAAATTGATTGGATGTCCTTCTAAGAATATATATTTCGCAATATTAGTAGAGTTTTTTTGATATTGTCACAAATGTCTAATGTAATAAGACAATCAGTTATAATATGACACACGCGCTCATGCCATCGAAATTTCATTGCACAATGCAATCGGCTTAATTGCGGTCGAATGCAAACGACTTGTTACATCATTGCGCGGAGGTACGTTGTACCGTTACGATGTAGTTGCAATCGTGCCTTATCGACATCAGTTGTTTTACATTGCGTGCGAGAGTATTGTCTCGTCTCGCGAGTCTTTGTTGAATTTTGAACAGAGATTCCGGCTGAGAATGAGAAATCTCGCATTCATGCAGAGCTATAAAAAAGGAATCAGTCACACAATTCTCGCGCGATTTTTTCTGTTGTAATATTTAAAAAAAAAAAAAAATAATTACACCACGTTCCACGTATCTTATCGATTTTTCTTTCTTTGTCAACTGTACAAGAAAAATATAGAGCAAACGTATAATTTTTCAAATAATATATTTGTAATTCTTCTAATTCTCTGGAATTTTTAATTAAGTCATTTTTTTCTGTCGCGATAACGATAATGGAATTCAATTTATCTGGAAACGCGCAAGGTTGATGAATTATTCATGAGAATCGATAATTCATGAAAGCAGCGTTCATGCTTTCACATCGCGATTTCTTATACACAGCCGCTGGTTGAATGCAGCATTATTATGTATCGATCAATGTTTCTCATACAAACGCTATTACACGATCACATCTCGCTGCTCGTTTCCCTCCCCCCGGGGCAAGCTGCTTTCGTCTAAGCCTGTCTCTAGGATCTCGAAGCGAGACTCGTCTGCTAGCGCAGACGACGAAGGAGGCGCACAGGTGTATTGAGCTGCAGCAGTGAAAGTATACACGGAGTGTAGCTCCACGATCTGTCAATGCCCTTCCTTGCATAGTCAGTGTTGCTTTAGGCGTCGTTAAAGCGTCGTTTAACCGGGGGATTCGCGAGGTTTCCTTTAGTCGAACTCGTATCTGGCGATCATCTCGCGCGCGACGACATCCCGAGTCCGTTGGAACCGCCGGAAGAGACCGCGAATCCTGACAAACTCAATCTAGCAGCACTTCCGCGAGGTTATCGTCCCGACTGCCCCCCGTGATCGAAACCATGATCGGGAGATTGTGGGCTATCCTCGTTCTCGTCGTCGGTTCCACGGCGATTCTGTCCTCTGATTCCAGCCGTAAGTGCAATTAATATGTTCAAAAAAAAAAAAAAAAAAAAAAAAAAATTAGATGAGACATCTCAGTTTAATGAATAAAGTGATAATTAATAGACAGTGCGAGAAAATTGTGATGAAAGTAATTATTAATTATTGAGAACATAGATTGTGATTGACTGAGCAACTTTTACAAAGTTCTATTTGTTATAAAATACTTTTTTTGCAATAAAAGAAAACTCCAAAATTCAAATTACGTACAATTTTCTTTCGCACGCAATCGTGTTACACTGTCGCGAAAGACCGGATCTCCATTTCCGTAGAAAATGCCGCAACGTTGTGTTAACAAGTGCTTCAGTACAGAGACACCCGAAGTTTATTTATTTATTTAAACGCAAGTCTAAACGTGAAAATACATCTACAAGATAAATTTATCGCAGTTAAAAATAACAATTAAAATTATTTTCTTAATTCGGTACAGATTTGATAAAACACTAAAGAAACTATACCGTGACATTTGAAAAAAAAAAAAAAAAAAAACAACTGTCATTGTAATTAGCTACAATAAGTAAAATATTTAAGAGTTAGTCAATCTTTCGATTTTCGCTTAAGTTGTGTACATATTGCATGGAAAATCTTGCGCAAAAGTCTTGCAAAATCTCTGTAAAAAAAAAAAGAAAAACACTCTCGGCATAGATGACCTCCAGCAGCTGTACCAATTTACAGTGCGCCGCTCATAAGGTGCATATTGTCACGAGATAATACTTTCACTTTTAACATGAGTGTGGCGGCGTTTTTTGCTCTCATCGGCGCTTTTACTCCTGTCCGACCTAGAACATCAAATTTCTCTCGATGCAAATAAGCGAGGAAACGGAATTCGCCAAGATTATTATATCGTATGATGGAATTAAAATGTACGTGACTAAGTTATACGTTAAACGAGACGGCCGACCTGCAGTAGCCATATCTGCTTGCAGCCGAGTATGTGAAGCAATGTTCCAGAAGCGATCCGAAACTGATAACTTGTCTGATCGACGCTCTGCACCATCTGCGGCCTTATTTGAGCGCCGGAATACCCGAAATCGAGCTACCCGCGGTGGAACCGTTTCGCGTAAGTTCAGCAGTCTATAAAATTAAGAGATATCAACTGAGGCCCGTAAGAGTCAAACGCACAGATGTATCGCAGCAGAAATATCAAAACTGTAAATAAATCGAATTGCAACCAAGAGCAAACAAGTTATCGCATTCAATAATCAAACTTACATTCAGATAAATGTGCAATAGTTGTAAACATTTTATATATCGAGGAGGACATGTTATAAAGCGCAACAATTCAAAGCATCATCTGTCTCGCGAGCTTGTTTGAAACCTTCGAGAGAGATGGCACAGAAAATTTTCCTGTGCAATAACATTCAGACGTGTAAAGATTTCGAATCGGACCTTCGCCGTTACACGCGTTCGCTACATTCTGCTTATTCCAACAGATGGACGAGCTGACTCTCTCTCTGACAGGTGGTGTGAACGGTTATAAAGTTCAGCTACGCGACCTCTACGTAAAGGGAGCAAGCAACTACACAGTGGAGGATATCAAGCTCGGATCGCCGTTCCAGGCCATTGTGCGAATGCCGGCTCTCATACTAGACGCGCATTATTCCAGGTAGATTCTCGGAGCTACGTGAAGAGAAAAAACAGAGAACAAAAATTGCATGTATTAAAATAATGTTTCATTGTATGAGCACACTTCTCCATTAATCTGATGAGTGATGAAATAATTATCCGAGTTATTCTATTGTGGCAAATTTTTTTTTAATTCGTCCGCAGTTCCGGCGTGTTGATCATTTTACCTGCCAGCGGAAACGGAACGTTCCACGCGCGCTTCGGCGACGCCAGAGCTCTAGTCAGAGGCACCGTGTCGACAAAATCGCAAAACGAGAAGACGTATCTGCACGTGGAGAACCTCGACGTCGTGCTCGGCGTGAAGGACGTGCAAATGCGCGTCAGCAAGATCTTCAAGAACAATCGGATACTCAGTGAGCAAATTGCATGAATCATTGCATGAATCATTTTTTCAGATCGAAAATCTCTTCTTCGCGATCCACGTTGTTTCACTTGTCTCGATTTTTTGTAGCCGAGGCGACCAATCTCTTCCTACGAGAAAACGGACAGGAAGTGCTGAAGTTGATGGAACCGCAGCTAAAGAGAAAATTGTCGGCGCTCTTCGCCGGAATTGTCAACCAACTGTTGCAGCATGTGCCAGTGGAATCGTTCCTTATACCTTAAGCTTACCTTACCTTATCTTCTACATATATATATATATATATATATAGCGACCGTTATTTTTCTCCCCTCGGTAAAATCGATCGCTCTTTAATATGAATGCATAACGGGAAATGGACATGTGCTCTATAAAATGTAGAACGTCTCGATTGTTCTTAGATTTACGACAAAAACGTTACTAATTTATCACTTGAAGGTAGTGTAAACTGTGATTTTATATACCGATTACATTATTTTTCTAAGATTTTACCGCAGTCTCTTCGAGTATTTTTTGCAAGTAATATACGTTTGAAGATGATATTTGAAGCAAAATGTCACCGTGCGTGAGTTACAATCGTACATTAGTATCGACTGTGATTTTATTCTGATGTTTCTAAAACACACGACTTGCGATTTATTCATGATTGAAGAAAAGAAAAAGAAATAAATCCGAATAGAGAAGTTATCAAACAACAACAGGAAGCATTGAAATTTGAGTATTGTTTTTGAGACAGCGTCATATACTATAACAGATGTGGTAATTTGCTTAATGCACAATAATAATTAACAATATATATTGTGATGGAATACAATAAAGATATGTAATAACAAATTCAATTATATCTTCAATTTTCTTTTAACTTTGAAGTAAACAATAATAATTCGAAGCAAGTGCCAAAATTGACGTTTTGCACTGTCTGTGTTATTTTTCTCCATGTATTTATTACACGTTTATGCTTTAAACAAAACAACTTTTCACTAGTATTTCAAGAAAATAAGAGTAACACGATAATAGTAACAATGCTAGAAGTAAATCTACGTTCATACTTCATGGTTATTACATACTCACTATCGCACTATTTACACGCATGTCGACAATGTGCAAAAAAAAAAAAAAATACATACGTATAGATAACACTATCACGAAGGGAAAGAAAAAAAAAGTAAAATTATCACGGATGTTCGCGGACCTCCCAGAGAGGGGCAGCGGTTCCTTCGCGCCGATTTTCGAGCGCGAGTCGCTTAAAATATTCGCGATTTTAAATTCGACGCGCGCTTATCTTCGATCGTACTACGGCTACGGAGGAATCGTCTATCTTCATAGATCTCACGGGAAAGTTTTCGAGAAAGAAATCTTGGAGAATATGCGGTTGCTGACTTCGGTGAGATGCTCGTCCCAGTTCTTCGCCACGAACGGCAACATCGTGCGATACAACTGCGGCCAGTACTCGTTGACGAATCTCATGGCGGCTTGATCTGCAAATGAAATTTGCACGTGTCACGCAACATACGACATCTCCCGAGGTGGAAAGAGAACGCGTGTAGATCGAGATTAATCGAATTCACATAGATACCGCTTTATATAAGACGGAATTACGGAACACGTATTTGTGCTTGGCATCGATTATCTCATTGCCAAAGTGATATAACGAGGTAATTGGTAGATGGCAATAAGAGGCAATTGTGACTTGAGATAAAAGGATTTTTAACAACGCGTGTTGCATATAATTTTTTTTTTTTTTTTTCACATTATTGCTGAGTGATTTTATTCTAGTATAGAATTATTAAAAAAAAGAAAACACAGTTTGTATATGTTTTTTTAGATACTTACTGAGTTCCTCGTTACCGTTGAACATATCACTGAACCAGACCTGCATTTTGCCGACTTCCGGGTTCAAGTGGAAGTGCTCGATCGTCCATCTGTCGTTAGCCACGGGTCCTTCCATAGCCCACGTGGCCTTGATGTCCTCCATGCTGATGTTGAAGAATCCTATCGCGCGTAAAAGATTAAAGAACATACAATGAAAACAGTTCTAAAGACGTGTCAAAAGAAAAGATTAATATTAAAAAATCAAATAAGAACTCTGCACATTTTTTAATCGCGTACCTTCGCCGCCGATTTGGAACGATCCTATAGATCCGTCCGCCTTGTAGTTACCCTCGATGAGCACCTTCGGCAACTCAACGTCGACTTCCAATTTGAAGTAATCGGGAGAATGATGCGGTCTTACCGTCAGAAACTGAGCCTTCGCGAGTCCATAAGTGTTAACGTTTGTGACCGTTATGTCCGCCTTGATGTCCTGTGACTCGTACACGGTTCTCTGATGATCGGTGAAGTACGGGTCCAAAATCGGGATCTCGAGTTGCGGAATACCTTTCGAAAGACATTTTTATACATAAAGTACCGACACGATATATTAAATGCGGCGGAAAAAAAAACCTTTGCTTAAATATATTTAAATCGTAATAAATGCAATGCAAAATACGATTGAGTGAAATTAGTGTAATTTAAATAAAAATAATACCTGGGATGAAGTTCGGCCATGCTTCTTGCATCGCAAGTCTCAAACATGATGTGTAGTCAGCTGCATCACGGCTGCAGGTCTGCACAGCTGTGCGAAAAAAAGTATAGAGAGAGATCATACGATTAAATGATAATACATCACCAAATGTTCGCAATTTCGCTAACAAAGAAGAACTAATTATGCTATTGACATTAGTGCAATTGGCGAGTAAAAACTAATCTAAATAAATGAGTAATAAATGTGTACACTTGTGAAATTATTGTCCGTTCAACCGTAACTGCGAGTGCGTATGTAAATGTACATTCGAAATTACTGATCACTCAACCATAAATCTTTATCAGTCATATAAAATGTATACAAGATACCTTCGTATACAAGAAGTTTATTCGAAATTGTATTAAAATTAACTTAGATTTGCGTTCACTTCAAATTTTATTTGCCTTGTGATGTCATTTCTGTTATTTCATTTTCTTATAATGTCATTGCCAGTATTTTTTTTTAATCTTTAGGGCAAAATGTAAGAAAGTGAAAGTCAAATATACGATGTAATGTCAATAAAAGACGTGTCAATAAACTGCGCTAAAGTGCATACATTGCGAGTACTTTTCAAGCAATAATTGATGACAGTATGAATCATATAAGCTTGTAATTCTTACAATTTTAATTTCCATAGAATACGCGCTAATTGAGATTTCTCACAATTAGTGAATCTATATTATAATTAGATTGCGTGAAATGAATTTAATTGCACATGTCAAGATAAAATCTAATGTAACTGACGTCTCTATGTAATGAAATCAAACTATCACAAACGATTTGTTCATATAGAAATTAAAAAAATCATCAGTACATAAAAAAAAACTTAAAAGTTATTACTTATGTTTGTCACACACTTTCTATGAAGTGACATACAAGACTGTCATAAATATTACTCGATATTAACAAGGTCGTGACTTCCTTTTTAAAAACTGTATGCGATACAAGACTGAAAGAAGCAATGATTTAGACGCTAATTTGACTCGTTTACGCAGACGACTCTTGAAAGGCTGAGGAAAATGATGGCTGAACAAAAGAACTTACGAAGCTCGAGGTCTTGAGCCGCGACGAGCACGAACGCGATAGCGCAGAAGACGGTGAGCGCGTAGAACGACATGCCTGGTTAAAAATCCTGGCGGGTAGTCTGGCCAATTATAAACAGTCGGTTTATATAGTTTCCCGGCCCAAGGACTCGGCAAAGATACGTTGCAAAATTGCATGTCATTAAAGCGCGCCAACACGTGAGAGGCGAGGAATAGCAACGGCGGTCGCACTCGGTCAGCGGCGACGGAAAACGCGATTGCGGCTCTTTTGTTTGGGAAGAATGGGACGTTCTGTGAGAAAAATGGGATACAGCACGAAAAATATGTCTAGTTTCTTTCTGCCACTTTACGTAACGCGCTAGGATCTAAAAATTTTCGGCTTAACCCCATGGAAAGTTTCTTTGGTAATAAAAACTAATTATTTTTGTAGTTTCCATTTATTTGAAAAATTCGGTATTAAATAATTTTACTCTTGAAGTATGTTGTTTAAAAATATAGTAAAACAGAGTCTCAGTTCAATTGTTAAAAACTTATATTCAAGAGACAATGTTAAAAATGTAAAACAAGAAAATTTGATAAAATGGTAAAATAAAAATCAATTCTCATATAATGTTGTTCTATGGAAAAGAATTTCTTTCTTTGTGTTTGAAAAAAATGCGAGGCAAGTCAAAAATGGCGAGCATCTCGTAGGAAAGCAACGTGATAATTCCGAAGTCTGTGTGTAGGCACAGCTAAGGTCATATCTCGTTAAAAATCTATTGTTTCTTCTTTGCGATCTGTTCATTGTCATAGCATAGGCATCTTGGGTTCGGTATAATTGAATCGCGCTCGATCTCATTGCTGCTCTGTGCGCGCCGTAGTAGTGCGATTTCTGTTCCAAGAACTGCGAACCAGCAAGATGTTTCTTTCTCCAACACTTTCGTATCTTTCCGTAATTTGAAGTGATCATTAGACGTATACTTATGTCTTGACCGAAAAACAGACGCAAGAAAACGCTGAAACGTGTTATTGAAGAGAAACCGATCCGATTTCATCATTTCTCGAGGAGAGATTTATTATGTTTGAAGATAAAAGGAAAAGTTTTCTCCCTTTCGTCTCAGATTCTCTCTCGTTTAGTTTTTTTTTTTTTTTTTTTTTTTTTTTTTTTTTTTTTCTCTGAGAAATCTGCCCTCTCCGCGTAGTCAACGTGGTTTCACTCAATCTTACATATCCAATATTTCCATCTATGATGCAAGTATCGCTTATAGACGCTAATCACCATCTAAGAATCTAAAGGTGGACATTTTTTTTTTAAATAAAACACTATTTGCGAGAAACAATAGCTGTTACGATACCGAACGTGAACATCACTGTGTTATAATAGCCGTTATTAAAAACTCGAGAGTAGGTAGCTAATTAAAGCTATCCGCCATCAGCGGTATCTCTCCATGTTAAAACAAAATTGTAGATGAAACATTATGTGTTGATACAACAGAAAAAAAAAAAAAACCTACAGACCTTCGATCTTCTAATCATCTAATGTAATCATTATTCGCCTGATGAACTCGTCGCTCGTAAGTTGATCAATTATGAATCGCCGACGAAGAACCAAGTGCATCAGGAAGAGGCTTTTATTAACAACAGGAAGATCGTCTCGCAATCGATACTCCTCGGGTGGGCGACTATTGTGACCTTGCGACCTTGCATACATACATATACGCAACTCTCTTGCGCGATATCGGCGATCGCGCAGGTGCGATCGATCACGTCATCACTGTTTATCTAGTCGCAATGTGGAATCGGGACCAGATCATGAATGCGCGCGCGAAGTAGCTGCCCTTGGAACACATCGGCGTCGAACACGACGCGAGAAAAACGAGTTTTCTCTCTAAGTTGGATGGAAAAAATGCCGCAAAGAAACGAGATCCACTCACGACGTGACTTCGCACTTACTTCGTAAGACGCAGATGCATATCGAGAATATGCAACGCAAGTCAAACGCGGAGAGATCGCCTATGTGGATCGACGGTGATTGTGTGTGATTATTATATGAATGGCGACAAGTGAGTTTCGATCCCTTTCTCATTTACGTGTTTCCACCTCGTATGACAGATGTGGATTCTTAACAAAGTGACACACGCTTTTATTTTATTCAGAAGCAAAGAGAAGAAAAGGGCAATTTAAAAATGTCGTGTATCTAATTATTAACTTCTATGTATTAAGTTTCTGTGTCAAATTTTTTGTTCATAAATTTTTTGGCACGTTAGTAAGTTTATTTTCGATTTAATTATATCTCGCTTGGTTTTCTTCCACAATAATTATTGTTCGTTTACATGTCGCACACGACATTGCGACACAGAGAGTCGTCATCTCATGTCGGTGAAGTTTTCTTAAAGTAGCTGAACTAAGAATAGGTTTCTTATCGGAACGGGTTTTTCCAAGAGCCACGTGTTTCCAATTTTATTGTCACACAAGGTGGCCGGCATCGCTACTTAAGGGTGCGGCAAGCTACACTTAGTTGTGCCTGCTGTAACAAACGTAACATCTGGCGCGCAACACAGTGTGCTATGCGACACAGCTGGCATAATAAGACGGTGTTAGATAATAAGAGGGGTAGAACGCGCGCGCGTCCCCTCCCACGAATTAACTAAATGCTAGTGTGTCTTGCAATTGCTCATTGTTGTTTCCGTATTTTGCTTCGCAAATAACGAACGAACGCCGTAATTAATAGCACGCGAAACAGATTTTTATTCACACATTACGGAGAAGCAAGCAAACAAAGATACAATCACGCGAATTTTAGTGACGGGTATTCGCGCAATAAACAGTCGCCAGCGTTTTTCGTTCGACATCATGCTCGTTTGACACAAATCGCGTGTGCTTATAATCTGCATAAATGCACTCGCGCGGATCAATGAGCGCGCGAGCGACGGTGCAACCGAGTCCTTGCGAAGGTAAAGAAAGAAAAATAAAAGCGGAGTCCTTGTCGGATTAAAAAATGAAGAGACAGACGCGTCTTTTCCTCCCCTGTTGCGAGGAACGAGCGTGTGCGCGCGCATTTACGTCTCTCCTGCGTCCAGCAACGCCTTAGTTTTATCGATGAACTTTGTGCTGTATTTCTTCTCATGTTATTTACTTGTATATTTAATTAAAATAAAAATTCTACAAAATTCTTGTCTCTTTCTAAACTATAGACTTGTCGCTGATGTGATTATTGCGAATACTTCAACGTCCTCTTTAAGATCATGTTTTATTCATATTTATTTTACTAAATAAATCGAAAAAAATAGAGGTTTTTTTAAAATGCCTTGCGAGCCTATTTATTTATTTTGACTTCCAATCGGTGGTCCGTGGACCCAAACGATAAAATGCCCCTGCTTCTCGTTGATTCGGTGGAAAGATATGTAGGTCCTCGAGTAACGCGGTGGCTTGTTTATGCCGATCGCCGTTCACTCAACGGTGACCGATTCTAAGCTACCGCGCGTAAACCGCTAATGAAACGCACACAGAAGCGTGACGCGCACCACCGCGCTTCGTTGCACAATGAACGGTATAATTACGAATAACGACCCGCATTTGGTCCGCGAAACAGGTGCAACGATCGGGCGGCGATGGCGGACGAAACAAATGCGCTCGCACGTAAAACAACAGTGACACTGTTGCAGTCATACAAATATTTCGACGCGGCAAAACCCGATCGACCTAAGCTCTCCGAATTTTTTATACGGTAAATAATTATAAATATCTAGAGAGAAATATAATAAAAAAAAGTAATTAATTTAATTACATTATTTGTATGCGCATATTAATAAAATATTATTTAATAATATAAATTCGAAATTATCTTTCTTTTTTTTTTATAACGGCACGAGTATATACGTACATTCTATTATTGCATCTGTCACACAAAAGCCAAAAGATAATTGATCTGCCGTCGGAGATTTGTCAACGGTTGGATGTTGCAAAATATATTGTCCTTTGATTCCGACCGCGGTTCGCACATGCTTCTCTACTCCGCGGTCGGTCGGTATTATCCAATCTCAGCGGCTGCGGTCGTGATGCAACTCGCGCACAGGTTCAGTCGATACATCTGCGAAGCATCGCAAAGTGATTCGCTTATAAGTAGCGCCACCTGGCCGGCGTGAACTCACCCACGCCGACTACGTCGTCGTTGATTAAACCCGTCAGTGAATCAGCTGATCGCGTCAACCACGTGGGAGACTCGGATGGACAATCAGCTGTGCGCAATCATGGCCGAGCTGCAGGAAGTGGATCTCGATATACCGCCCGTGCAATATGAATGTAAGTATTATTCGCGTGTTTTTTTTTTTACTGTCAATGTCGTTCGTTCACTCTTTTCCAAAACGGAAAGCATGTGAACTTACACGTTTAGTTATCTAATCTTTGTTGTTGCTCAATTCCGACTGACGCAACATTCGCGAAAATGATGGTATTGTCAAAAATTTTTCGCATGTATAATCGCTCACAGAGAAATTTCCGATTCCTTGTTTCAGATCTCGATCACACCGCAGATGTGCAGTAAGTATTAAATTCAGATATCGCAACACTGACCGGCTTTTGTAGGTTACATCGGCGACTAACCTAAAAGTGCTCGAACATCCGCCGTGCGCAGAAAGCTCGTTAGATATTTAGAAAACTCGCATTTTAAAACTCATGTGATTCTGATGAAGATGAATTCGTCGATACGATTTATAAATCGCTCTCAGATTGCACGCGTGGGGCGATACGTTGAAGGAGGCTTTCGAACAATGCGCGATGGCCATGTTCGGTTTAATGACGGACCTGGAACGAGTGGAGATCAATGATGTGCATGATGTGGAAGCTGAGGGCTTCGATATGATGAGTCTGCTCTACAACTTCCTCGACGAGCTGCTCTTCATGTTTTGCGCGGAGCCCTGTCTTGTTGCCAAGGTAATTCAACTTGATTGAAATAATAAATTTTCTTCTCTTATAAATAATACATTTAATAATACAACCATGTTTGTAGTATCTGTTGTATATTAAATTTAATATATTATGTAGCAACAAATAATGTCTGATTTATCAATATGATATTCTTATATGATATTCTTTTATATGTGTATATCAGTAATTATATATGTGTGAACACACAAGATGTATAAAAAATTAGTTGCAAAATAACGGGAATTCTTCGTTAATTCCTCGTGGTCATCATTTTTGAATGTTCAGTTTTATCTGGTTTAGAATTACATTGTTTATATACATTTGTATTAATTGTGACAACAGTTTGAATTTTCTTGAGCTAAATGTAAAAATTAGGAGACAAGTATCGCTAATCAAGAGTCGCAGAATTGCTCTCTTCTCGTCGTTTCCTTTCGTAACTAAAGATACGAATCTGCCCACATCTGTTATTAGAAAGTCAAGATTACTGAATTTGACAAGGAAAACTTCAAAATCAAGATGACCGCGTACGGCGAAGAATTCACGATTGGAAAACACACGCAAGGTGCCGAGGTGAAGGCGATCACGTACTCGGCGATGCAAATACTTGATCGCCCGGAGGTGGATCAACCCCAGGTCTTCGTGATCGTCGACATATGACTGCGACGTGTATCAGAGCACGTCAAGTCGTCTCGACGTTTTCTCGCGCAGCCCGATTACGGACACGCTTTAAAACCAGTTGAGAAAGTGGGGATGAGACCGGCTTTAAACAGAGGGTTGAAGAGAAAAGCGAAGGGAGACGCTGTCTCTCGAAAGGCAAGAAGGGAGGCCGCCCTACGCCTCCCCTATGGTCTACATTGGATACGATTCTTTTGTACTTGCTTTGTAGGGTTCAAATAAATACGTTATGAAGAAAGCACCGGGCCCCTTCTTGGCTTGACCTAACTCAGGCATGTACGAAGTTTTTCCGAACTCCCGGAAAACGGGAGTAGTTCGACAGTACGGGGCTCGACGGAAGATATCCGATTTCAGCAGGAATGCAGTGTCACGGACATACATTTCATCGCGACAGATTTTCTTTTCAAAGATCTCGATTATTAATGTGTCTTATCAAATATGTTTTTTGTTAAGAGATAATAAAATCAAAAAACAAGCTTCTATTTAGTTTTAATATATTACAATGTAATGCTTTCCTGCTGTGACAGCGTTAATATGTTAAGTCTTAAGAGCATTTATCAGATACACATGAAACTTCAAAACAACTCTTCAGGTTTTTTTAAAACAAAAAGTTTGATATAAAATATAGAAAGTATGTTTTAAGAGGAGAAAATTAAAATGGTCTTATTTTTATGTATTTTTTATACGTTTGTAAGTTTTCCATCTACTTGCATAATGTAGCATAGCAAGAAGGAAACAATTCCAACTGTTTATTTCACGTTAATCTGTTTCTTGCGTGTAAGAAATTAAGTTTATAATGAAACTTAACCGTAAAGTAAACTATAATCGTAATAATTACTTTTTTTTTTTTTTTTTACAAGAAAGCTTTGTATTTTCTACAACGGATGATCTTGATGATCATTTAGGTTTCTGCTGTTAAAATAATAAGAGTGAGATCAACAGCAATTTTTGTATTTCATAAAAATAGAAGTGTACATGAGAGTTTATGCTGGCGTTTAAATTATTTTTATATCCCTCGATTTTCTCGCCCGGACGCAACGTTCGCAGGGCCCGTTTGCGTTACACGTTCAGCTACAGCCCTGCAACTGAATACCCCTCCATTCGCGAAGGAAGGGACGATCGCGTACGCTCACGGTTTCGGACAAGAACGGGCAAGAAACGGGGAACATCAGTACGTTCGGCAGGATCGTCGGAAGCGCGCGTGAATGTATGCGCGCTCGTACGGTCGCCACATTAATACGTCACTAAATTGCATAATTCGCGAGTGCGGCCTGCGTAACATTGTTTGTCACCCTACTTTGGTCCGGCCGGATCCAGTGTGCCAAGTCCATGAGGCCCGGATTAAAGGGACTAGATATCGGCGACCTGTAGAGATAAAGGGAAAAGGAAGGAGGGAAAGAGAGAGAGAGAGAGAGAGAGACAGAGACACACAAAGATTCAGACTTTGTTCGCCAACACCCGCGAGCATGGCGGACCGGTATGGTAATAGTGTGTTCTGGAAACGCGGGAATGCGTGCGAGAGTGCCGAGAGTAGTTAATCGCGCCACGTTCCCGACGACGACGACGGCGTCGGCGAAGCGTCCGCAGGGACTTCTCCGAACGACAATACCGTTGTCGTCCGTGTGGCAGATGCTTGGCGGGGGATTTCTCGTCGGCGCTTCGGGATCCTTAGGGAAGCGCGATCGCGCGTGTGAGATAACAGATTTGCGATCCTAATTGCGGTAATAACGAGCCGATGTTATTACCGAGTGATTATCAAGCGGTTTCCTCGTACAAGAAAGGCGGTTCAACGATATTCGCTCGGGGGTATCTCGCGCGGGCGAACGTGACATCATCCGGTGACAATTCGGACCTATCGCATATCGCACCGCCGAGGAGAGCTGGTGGCGGCGCGGCCTCACGGAGAAGAGGTAGCGCGTCGACGACGGTTTTGGCGCGCGTATTTCAGCTGTCGCGCGCGACCGGCAGATGGCCGGTACACCGGCCCGCGCGCGCGTCTCACCGACACGCCAGTACACGCACACACGGACGACCGCTGCTGCTACCCGCTGTCGCGCGAAGAACTTGCCGTCCGGTCGCGAGCGCGCGCACTTATGAAAGGCGCTGAGGAACGACGCGTTCCGGGATCGTCGATCTTTACGAGTGCCTTTCGCGCGTGAACGCGTCTGAATCGTCACGGGTGCGCACTACGATTGACAGGGGGAAAGCTGTCAAACGCCAGCCGTTTCCTGCAGTTGACCTGGTAAGTTGACAAGAGAGTTTATTATGTATACATAAATGTTTATACTACTTTGAAACACCGCTCGCGATTGGACAGCCGAGCGATTCCGGAAAATTTCGTAATCACCGAGAGTTCATTGGAGAAAATTCTCATTTTTCTCCGACGTATCTGCAAGGTTGTTTCAAGGAGCAAGGACATTGAGCGCACGAACACCGATGCTACCTTCCATTATCACAATCGTACGTTCTCTCACGCACACCGTGTTATCCCGAAGCATCAAACGTGTTCACACACAACTCTTACGTACACGCTCGCGGCGCACGCGCGTCTCGAGCACGACAGTTGTGCGCGAGAGAACGGTCGACACGCACACCGCGGCGCGTCCACGCTTTTTCGCGGGCGCTTATGCACGCGGCGGCGCAGCGTGACGCGACGCGACGTCGCGGGTCTCGTAATACGTCGACGTACGAGCTAGTGCGCGTCTCTTCGAGAGGATTCTCCTTCCTTTTCCTCTCTCCCCGGACGTTCGCACAACACCCAGCTCCTCGTCTGCTGGTGCAGACGCCGTCTTACTCTTCCCTCTTTTTATTTCCGTCTCTGTCGTGGCATCGCGGCCACCGGCGCACGCGGGCGGCCACACGTTCCGTCCACGTCCACATCCCGCAGCTCGTGGACACCGGGCCAGTTGCGCGCTACGGCGAATCTCCGGTCTGCCTTTCCGTCCGCATATTTCAGCTGAAAGGAAACTTAGGGAAGCTCGCACCCGGGCTTTCGACCGGCTCGGATCTCTCACGATCCGGCCTCGTGTGTGGCGCGCGCGACGCCTCGAGACGCGCACGGAGAAAGAGAGAGAGAAGGTTCGTTTCTCCTTGCTCGCCGGCTTGGTCGGCCCGAGTCGAACCGAGCATACCGAGGCGGGGCTCACTGTAAAACCCGAGCCGAGCGAGCGAGCGCGCCACGCCGCATTCCCGACAGTGAAAAGGAACCTAAATACCACGACCCGTACTATAAGCGCTCCTGATCCCGCGTATTTTTCGGGCTCCGCTCCGTTGTGAAGAGATCGTCTGTTTTCCGGCTACCTGCCCCGATCGCCTGGCGTCGACCTGCCTGTGCGTAGCGTAAATCGTGGCGGCGGCATCGAACCGCGAAGAAAATGGACACCGTGCTCTAGCAGCACGCGCGAGAGAAAGAGATACATGCCAAGGGAGAGAGAGAAAGAGAGAGAGAGAGACAGGAAGAAATTGCAAAGTACATGTACGTAGAGCTGTAATGCAACGAGAACTAATGCGACTGACTGTGACCACGACGACTTGGACGACGACTATGGGAACAACAATGATCGCGCTATCACGACGGGATCGAGTTGTCGCAGAGACACAGCGAGCGAGTGATCGCGATAATTAGAGATACATTTTTCAGAACGACGAGGAAGGGTTATACACGAGAGAAACGTGCGAGCTCGTCGTCCCCAAGCATTCGTCGCGTCCGGCACGACTTTTGCCGTCCAACCGCCGGCCTGTTGTGCGCCACCAAAAGTGCTAGGACGCGACTTCGTCGAGAAGACCCGGACCTGGGATGATGACCGGGTCCGCCGTCCTCTGATACGCGCGCCGCGTGCCGTGTGCTGGCCTGCTGCATCTCCTCCCGGAAGAGAGCGCGGGTCTCCGTCTTAAAATACTGTGCGGCACAGCGCACACGTTTGCGAGCAGCCAAGTAAGTAGAAAAAACAAGGGAATGCGAAAGAAAGAGAGACAGAGCGAGCAAGCGGATACGAATCTCTTTGCGCCGCAACTCTTCCGTCTCTCTCTTCCTCGCTCTTTGACCGATGCTCGTGCGTCGTCGTCGTCGTCGTCGTCGTCGTTGTTGTTGTTGACGCATTTGCGTATTTCGCGTTTTCATCGCGCGTTATTACCGCGAACAGGTCAGCACACGGTGCTCGAACGACGTTTCCTCGCGACCGTGTTTTTCCACGAGATTTAATAGAAAGTTCGGTTTCAGGTGTTTCGTCGGAAATGAGAGGAGGGAGGGAAAGCATCATCAAAAAATATCTCGGGGTCACACAGCGTTGCCTTCCTTTGTAGCGCGCCTTACTAGGGTTCCGGCGGTGCCGTCGCGGCTCTTTAAACGAGTCGGCCGCTATGATGCACGTGTGCGTGTGTGCGTGTACGTACGTTTGTGTATGTGCGCGCGTAAGCGAGCGTATCTCCCTCCGGTCTAGCCGCGCTCGTACCGGCGTGCGTACGTAAGCGAGGCGCTCACATAACCGTCTCCTCCTATGTTGTACGCGCGTCGGTATGCGCGTCCCACGAGCGAGTGCTGCGTACACACGAGGTCGTGCGAGAGAAACGATACACGAGGGGCGAAACTCTCAAAATTCTGCGAGCACCGTTTTGCGAAAAAACACACACGAGATAGATAAGAGAAGTCGCGCGGAGCCGTCTCCGGGAAACGCGTGCAGATGTGCGCGAAAATTGATTAATTTCGCCAGTTAAAAGGCGCGGTTTTCCTCCGCTCGTATCTCATCCGCCGCGTATCACTGCTATCGACTCTCCCCTTAGTAACGCTCCCCTTTGGGGTCTCATTTACCCGAGAAACTCGGGAAATCCCGACAGTCGAGACGCCGGCCGCAACGTGCGGCCTTCGATCGATGTTAACAGCTGATTACGCGTTACGTGACTGCAGAATGCCGGCGCCACCCGATTGTTCTGCCAGTTTGTGACAAGAGATACGACGAACGCGAAATAAAAGAAAGTAAAACATATTGCTCGATTCCATCATTCAAAACCTGAGTTAATCGTGTTCAAAGTTGTGAGGGAAGGAAAAAAAAATCCGACCGCGTCAGTCAGACGGAAGGGGAGAGAGGGTTGTGTCGTCTCGTGAGACGAGACAAAAAGTGAACAAATTCCACTAAGTTCTGGCGTACGACTTGTGTGAAATCGCGGATATTCTAGTGAATTAGCTTGCTTTTTTGTAATTTTCACCTCGTTTTCAGGACACACAATCGACCTCCCCCGATTTCGCGATTTAAGACCTCTGGCAGCGGAAGAGCGAAATAAAAAGGACAAGCAAGAACGAAGAGGGACCGGCCCTCTGTCCGTCACACTACATCTGGTCGCCTGAAGCCTCGTGCACACGAAACACACGTCGCGCACTCGTTTTTGCGTCTTTGCACAAGCGCACGTCTCTCATGGACGACCGCCGCCGCTGTGCGGTGGCGTTTCCTGCGCACCGTGAAGACCGGCGTTTAGTGCCCATATCGTGACCGGCCGTGAAGTAGACAAGATTGCCGGATCAGCCGGTGATCGACGTATCGTTATTCCCGTGTAAGTAGTCGAGTGGATTGTGCTTTTATCGTTCCCCAAGCGTTCGAGCACCGCGAAATCGACATTCGGTGCGACGCACGTCTTCTCGTCGATTCTGCCAACTGGCAGAAACTTCACTCGTCAACGTGCTCTCACCACGACCGACTTCGGGTCGTTCCCATGAACGGCGACGACCAATCAATGGGCGAGAAACGTGCAATCGAGCGATTTTGTTCCTCGCGAGAAGATAATGAGATCGTCGCGTGGATAAACGAATTCGGTGATGTATCCTCGTGCCAAAAAGCATGATTTGTTTCTCGGTCGAAGATCTGCCGTTATTTTTGCGCCCGAGCGCACTTTCGCTACCAAATGCGGCATGGAAGTGCTCGGCAGATGGTTTATCTTCGAGATAACGTACGACCAATCAATGATTCGGTTTTGTTGTGCACTGCTTCCAACCTTTGAGCACGAATCGCGTCGCCATTGGCTTCGGGAGATCCCGGTAGCTTTCGCTGGCTCCGATGTACATCCGGCGCAAGGTTCTCGGAGCCGGCTTCCTCTGCAATGTGCCTCACGCGTTGTAAGGCCGGGGACACACGGGAAAACTTCAACAGCAAGCGAATAGACCAATCACAGGCGAGCAATGTAAAGAACGTCCGGGATGTTATCTTCAGAACTTGCCTGTGATTGATCAGTTCGCCTACTGCTTGAGTTTTTTTCATGTATTCCTAAATTTAATATCGATTCTGAATGTTTTTTCTTGATTCACATCTGATCAGGATGTATCCATCGAATATATATTTTTACGAGAAATATATCGTTAATTATATAATTACGGAAAACAGATTAAAATTTGTCTACGATTGCATTTAATTGTGTAAAACCACAACATCAAAGAGTTGCAAAGTTCCTCTGTTATCAGAACTAAATAAGTGAATGCTATCAGAATGATAGCACGGAAGATTTATTTTCGAGACTCCACGACTTCTTTCGCTTCTTTAGACCAGTCATCTCATCCGGAGAGCTTGCTCTTTTCCTTTTTTTTTCTTTTTTTTTAAATTCTCCAGACGCGCACACCATGGGTCCTTTCTCAGACTCGTATCAAGTATTTGCAGTAATGGGCTCCTTGAAGTACGTGTGTGTCACGTTTCACTCACCGGATCGTCATCTTGCGATACGATATTTCCGACTAATTTCCTCGCTTAATCGCTTTGTTTTTACTGCGGTATCTCTACTTGTTTAAAAACCGATATCCTACATTTCTCGTTGCATTAATATACATACGATTAACGAAACGAAGTCGCAACATTGACATTTAACATTCATGCATATTTTCGAGCGATATTTATCTTTTTCCGCGTCGAATTCGAGTTTTCGTGTGAGAGAGATAAGGTTCATCTCGCGAGCTCCATTGACGTGACGTTAACTGACACGCTTACTGACACAGGCATACATGCATAAAGAGTGACTTTCGAGAACGTAATCCACTTATTTATAGTTTCTGATGAATATGCGATATAAACGCGATGTCGCGCGCGAACGCTTTCAGTTGACACACATTAACAACCAAAACGCTGTTTTACAGCGTGCGTACACACGCTATGTTTGCCATCCCGAATTTTTGACACACTGCAAATCGTATTTTCAGTCCGTAGAAATAATCGCGACAATTGCACAGCTAAAATCAAAAGATTCCGTCGGAATTTCGATCAAGTCCCGAAAGATATTAACGACTTCGGAACTTATCAACGGAATGATGATGGAACAATATTCCGATACGTGCCTTTTAAAAGATAACGACCGAGCCGATCAGCTGTGCTTGACGTTCTCGGAGGCTTTAAGAAATTAATCAGGAATTAGCTTGTATCGCCATTTCGGCGACTTTCAAATTTCTCAACTCTGCGATCGAAAACAGTATCGCCTGTGACAAATTCGTCTATTTATTTGGATGCGATAAGAGGATGACATTTCTTCCTTCGTGTTTCGGAAATCACGCTCGTCGAGGTAACGCATGTTATATCGCGAAACTTAGAGTCTTTATACTTTTTGTCACAAAAGCGCATTCAACTTTTCCGTTACGGATCGGTTGCAGCTCTATCAAATTTGCATAAGTTATGCAAATGCAAGGTTTTTGTGCAGTTTATTTATGCAGATTGCGGATTTGCGTTAAGAAGCGCTCTTAGGAGAAAATTCTGAGAAGCTAATATCAATCATCGACGTTGCGGCTCGTGATACAATCGTCTTTCGCGTCGAATCTCCGGAAATTACATGTTCGAGTTAGTACGTGAAAAAAATAAAACCGCGGCTCGGCAAAATAGACAAATAAAACACTTCGGTTTTCTCATATTTGTGGCTATTTCTAAAGACCATCGTTCTCAATTCTTGAAAACCAAATGCGCAATTCTAAACTTAGAAGCCGAGACACTTAAAAAGAAAAAAAAAAAAAGAAGTTATCGGTCAAAAACCTCCCATCGTGTTTATCTTTTCTCCGGATTTACCTGTCGTTACTTTTACATGATTCACGTTTCACGTATTTCCGCTCTACGCGGTTCTCGTTTCTTCCGTCTCGTTTTAAGAATACAGACGGAATATATCTATCTACAGGCATAGAAATCGAAGTTTCTTCAAGTTCCGCCGTCGTTCTTCCTTTTTCTTTCGCGGCTACTTTCATTGGACTCGATTCTCGTGCGTGTCCGACCTAAAGCGCCGACGCCGCGCAATCCAATTGCGCCTTTTTCTAGAAAGAGAAAGAGAGAGAGAAAGAGAGAGAGAAAGAAAACAGACATAGAAAGAGATGCCGACATCGTGCAACATAGTTGCCTGCGCGCGGTGCTCGCTTCGCCCTTATTATTTCCGTTATTGCTCGTGGACACATGCGTGTAAACACGGTCGTCTTTGTGCGGACACGTCGGTCTCTCTCTCGCGCCTCGTTCTCGGAGCGGCGCGTGAGAACGAGTTTATTACTCACTGGGATTTAAAAATGACACTCGCCGCCGCCGTCGCACGTGTAACACGCCGCCACATGCACGCGACGAGCAGCAGCGATTAGCAGGGTTCGAGAATGTGGACTGTGCTTAGAAATAGGTCTGTGCCGACTGCCGCCGCGGTTGCGTATCTCTCCCGCCCGATACGTACTCCTCTTCTTTCCTGCAACGATTACCGTTTGTACGCGACAACGGGATCCGCGCGCTTCCTCATGTTCCCACGACGCTCGGATGCGTTACGATATCTCCTGCCTCGCCACGAAACGCGATTTTTGCCGAGATGTTGTGTGGGCGTGACGATTTGTCGATTTATTTATAATCCTGTGTGCGATTGCGGGGCCGCATTATCATCGATATCACTCTCTTTCTTTGCTGTTTGTGTTTCGTCATTTGCTTCGATTTGATGTATCGAACCCTCATTTAATTCGGCTTTTGATGTATCGAACGTTTTATGTGTAAATTATTAATCAGAAAGTAATTGGTATATTGATATACTGCTTTATCTTTGACAATTGTGTATACGTGTTTATTTTACACGTGTGTGTGTGTGTTTTTTTTTGTTTCAGAAACGAACACTGCGCCAGGATGCCTCGAGTAAGGAGACAAGTGATCCTCGAGGATCCAGCTAGGCCTGTCACACCGGATATGGCGGAAACCAAGCGTAAGTTCCCGCTGGTGAAAGTACTCGAGTGTCTTGTGTCAGCATTCTCGGAATTAACGTTTTTCTGCAGTAAAAACAGAGTATTTGGATGACGGATCCTTGGACGAGGTTCAGCAGAAAGTGGTAGAGGAAACGCCAAGCCCTCATTTGCAGGATCATCAGTACGGGCAAACACCTTGTTATCAGATAACGAGGAAACCGACACAACCACCACCACGAGCTGAGGTGAGACTAAAATATATTTTCCGCTTCTGGCAGTCTTGATGATTCCGGTTTTCTCGCTCAAATATTCATTGCATTAGCGGAAAAAATGTATTGTTTCTTTCAGATATCAGTTCAAGCGGTGAAAAGAAGACTGAATTTGGAAGTGGGAACAACTGGTCCCAGCCAGTCCGCTTTCAAAGCACCGAGAGGTAAACGCAGAAGATCCGGCTCAAATTCACTGACCGGTCACACACCTACCAAAAGTAATATTTGTTTTTACGTTATGACGTTTTCCCCCGTGTTTTCCCCCCGTGCGAAGAAAGACCTGTTCGTTATATATTGCAGGTAAAACCGTAGAAAGGACACGATACGACACATCGTTGAGTTTGCTCACAAAGAAGTTCATCCATCTGGTGGAGAGTAGTCGGAACGGCGTGGTGGATCTGAACATCGCGTCGGAGAAGCTCGAGGTGCAAAAGCGTCGTATATACGACATCACTAATGTCTTAGAGGGCATCGGTATCTTAGAGAAGAAGAGTAAAAATAATATCCAGTGGAAGTACGTGGTTAATATAAATGTCTATAGTCCCGCCACTGTGCAATATTGTAGCTGAGAAATTATATTGGTGTTTGAATTGGTGTTTTTCTTATTTGCAGAGGCGGTCAGTTGCCGAACAATCGGAACGATATAGCCAATCTTAGAAGAGAGGTCGCGGACTTAGAAGCTAAAGAGAACACCCTGGATCGATTGATTCACGGTGCCGATAAGAATCTACGCGAACTCTGCGCGGATAGACAATACGCTTATGTAACGTATCACGATTTACGTTCAGTCCCAATGTACAAAGACCAAGCTATTATGGCTGTGAAGGCACCGCCGGAAGCCACCCTCCACGTCCCGCAACCCATCACCAATGGTCAACAAAAGGTAAAATTCGAGTGGAAGTTCAATACTTGCTAACGTTGTGTTTCTGCGAATATTAAAGAGCAATTTGTGTTCGCGTAAATTATATATACGTATGTTCTTGTTCTTTTGTAAACTTTCAGCTTCAAATGCACATGAGGTCGGAAAACGGAGAGATAGAAGTGTTTCTGTGCCCCGACGATTCCGCGGTCAAAACGTCACCCTATTCCGGGTACGCGACGACGCAATCTGTGCCTCAATCAAAAGAATCCGATATATCCTGTTTGCCTCCCGAATTGTTGGTTAATAGAGAAAGCGACGCGCGAGTCGTCGATCCAGTACCTTACGAGGGTTCCATGAACACTCGTCCATGTAGTCCTATGTCTACAGTTACCGGTATAAGCATAAAGGACGCGTTCCTAGGCCAATCCGACGATTATGGACCAATGTGCGGCAGCAAATACCAACCGGAGGACCAACTCGGCACAGGTACGATTGCAAAGATTTGCTGCTTATCTGTTTAGCTTGCTTCAAACGAGCTTTTCTTACATCCTGCATTAACAGTTGGTTGAATGAAAGCGTAGCTCTTAAACTTAACTTTAGGCAGCTTTCCAAAATAGATAAGCCTTTGTTTACCTTTGAAAGAACACACTTTCACGACGTTTTGTATCTTATTATCTTTATACAAATTTGCGCCTATTTATTTGGTTTTGTTTAGAAGGAGATAAAATGTGATATTTTCGTTTTGTATTATTTTTTTCGAATTTCAATAATTTTTCTACGCAGATTATGAAATCTATTGCTAAACTGTCCGATTTAACATTTTTAAATAAAGCACGGAACTAGTCGCAAAAATTACAAATTGTTATTTTCTTTTTGTTATACATAATGTACCTGCTATTATTAAATATATTATTGCACTTTTATCACAATAATATATTTTGTAAATACAGTTTTTGTAAATATAGTTTTTTACCATTAAAAAACTGTCTACATTTTCCAAATATTAGAATACATTATTGTTTAAAATGCGCAATAATTTATTTTTCGATATTTTAATAAATATACTTTATTTTTGTTACATATTTGTGTTGGGTTTTTATATAAAGAAATTTTTTTATTATTACTTTTTTGCTTCTAATTAATTATTAATTGTGTAAAATCTCTAATGTGTAGTTATGTAATCTAACTCTATCTATAGTAAGTTTTGCAATAAATGTAGTTATTTTTGTAATAAAAGTATTTTTGAACTTTTATGTCTTTATATTACTACAAACAATTTGCCAAATATTATACGTTCTTTTCTTGCTGATGGTGTCGCAAAACACACTTTACTATCTGTGATCGCACTGAAAGAGGATTATTTTGCACATTTTTCTCACTCGAAGAGAACGTATCGCATGCTATGACTAAATAATCACTATGGACAAACTTTATTCAAAGGAAAGGTGGCAGAGATTTTAGACACTCTTCTGTAACTCATAATATTGCCTTTCTTTTGAATACTTCACACTGCCTTTTCACCAATGGATAATGGCCGTACCCTGATGGAGCTCTGGCTGTGACTTGTGTGTTCAAATAATTAAAATCACATCACAGGCAGAGTTCTAGTTAGGTAACGGTTTCAAACAGCAAAGCTCATGTCGCGCGAAGGTACGTCCATTTTTACACTAACTATTGGCATTCTTTTATTGTGTTCATTTATGTTATGTAAGCAATCTCGTCAATATTGTTAATATGTAAGACGTGGTTTTTCACAGGAAATGTTGTTCTTTTTTATCATTAGTTTTTTTTTTTTTTTTTTTTTTTTTTTTTTTTTTTTTTTTGTGAAAGAAATGCAATTCAAAAATCAAACGTTTATTTATTTTCTTACAGTATAATTCAAACGATCTGTCGTAGAAACTGCTGCTTTAGTTACTTTCAAAATCACTTAATATTTAATAACTGCTTGTGTAGACATGTTTGACAATAACTTATAATTCTCTAGAAACTAACAACATTGCATTGTATTTTTTTAACGCTTCATAACGTTGCTAATTTTTTGATAAAACACAAAATACTTTGTAATGTATCACAAAAATTAACGTAAGAAGATTGTTTGTAATTACTGTCAAGTTAAACGTTCTCAGAATATAATGTTTATTTAAACACTGTAGAATCTTTTTTGTGTCAAGCTTTCAGATTCAAATAATTATTCAATAACCTGCTCGTATCTCAATAATCAATTAATCTGTAATGAAAATGAGTTAGAGTAACGTATTACGGGCAAATAAATGAATAAATATGTTGCAAATGAATTTACGATACCTTGTCACAAGCCCATCATTTCCTCTTGCTTCTGTTGCAGATTTGGGTATTTTCGATTTTGGGGAACAACTGCTGAGTTTGGAGCCGCCTCTCTCCGAAAACGATTACTCATTCTCATTAGGCACCGAGGAAGGTCTTTCGGATCTCTTCGATTTAAAATTCTAGGAATATTGTCGCTGATAGAAGAGCGTTCTTGCCTCTTCGGACTAATATTCTGAGTTTGGTAGTCGAACAAAAAAATGAAACCGCTCAATCGGTTTCGACAAATGCGCCTTCGCGTTACACAACGGTGATTGGCAAGTTCGTTCCGCGCGTCTTTTTTAGCAAAGAATGACGAGTATGTGTAAAATTGTTTTTATTTATTTATCGTTTTTCTTCGAGCATAAACAACCTAGAAATTTATTTACATTTGTTTTACGTGTGATAATGTTTGAAACTCCCGGATGCTCGTTGCAATTGTTATTGAATTGTAACGTCGAGAGCGAGAAGTATAAATTTGTGTCAATTTACATCAAAATAAACTTAAGTTTTTTTATTTACAAAATGCAGAAATGTGAATGTAATTTTCGCACTTTAAACGTGTACAATTCCAGCCAAAACAGATGCATATTTCAATCAATGAACCTGGAAGCGGAATTCGATTGATTTTCGATTAAGTTTAGCACAATTAACGTTTTCGAATACACACAAATGATATGTAAAAAAGTTTGTTCTTTATTATACAACAAATTGCACGACACAACTACACGGTTTGTTGCTTTTGACGTCATAATTCAACATGACAATAACGAGCATCCAGAAGTCTTGAGAAATAGAAACAAGACAATTAAAATATGCATGACGCAATTTCGTAAATTTATTGAAGAGAAAGAGAGAATTATAATACGATGGATTGTACATATAATTAACAGAATGGATTATATTTTTCTGTAAACAGAGTTTCACTAACCGATCCATCAGATTTATCTGCAAGACTCACGAAGGAAATGACTCGCGCGCTGCAAGATTTTAATATTCTCTGTTTCTTTTTTCGTGTACATATACGCGTCCTTATTTCGAAATGTACCTTAGCTATATGTTTTTAACTGCTTATTTTGCGGATCTTGAACTCTCGCATCTGGAGAAGCTGAGCCGCGAGGCACAGGAAAAACATATCAAATTGTTAACACGTGCTTCCGGCTTGATATGGGTTTGCGTTGATTACGTTTGCGGAAGGAATTGCGAAGACTTAAGTCGGAAAAGAAGGTAGAGAAAAAAAAAGAGAGAGAGAGAGAGAGTGAAAGTGAGAGAGGAGAAACAGAAAGAGAGCGAGAGCGAGGAGGAGGCGGAGGCGCCCCGTTTTGTGCAATCTGTAATAAATATTGTAAATTGAGCTAAGCGATAGAAGAGAGAATGTTCATAGAGAGGAGAGACTGTACTCGTGTCGGACAACGACCTAATTGCTTTTTGTAGTTGTTCAATTGTAAAACGAATGAGACTATCGAGCTGGGTGCGCACCGAGCGAACGAATGACAAATCTTGTCGCGAATTTAACCGATCGCGGTAATCAATTCGGCCAATCGACCAATCGAATGCTCGCATTCCTTGTTCGTTCGCCAAATAAGCACTCGGCTTTAGAGCGATGTTCATAATTGTTCCGCGTACCGAGTGAAGATTTCTTATTTATACACGCATGTATCTTCGCGATACCGCATACACTCAAAAACGAACTTGAAAGAACAATTGTGAATACCGCCCTTAGAATCAACCGAGTGATTTGTCCTGGTGCAAAATTTCGACGGGCTGATAAGCGGAAGGAGAGAAAAAACGCGAGATTTGTAAAAATTGTACGAGTAACAATATATATTTTTTTTTTTTTTTTTTTTTTAATTAAAATTTTTTTCCGTATCCGTTTCATGATCTAACAACGGATTTATTTACGGATTTATTTACGTTAAGAAAGTTATCCGATGACGGAGTGGTGTTTACATGTTTTATGTATTTTCGAATTGTTGAATTCTCGACGAACATGACAAATTTATATAAATGTTTTATTTTTTTCGTTGTTCCGATGGGGAAGGATGGAATAAAGTGATAAAAGATTGATGACCAACGACTGTTACGAAGATTACGTTTCTATTAAATCGATTAGGAGGGATCACACGTACTGATTAGCTTCTTTTTCTTTTTTTCATCGGCGTTGCGAAGACGAAACGGACACGAACATATTTAAGATACGTGCCAGGGTGAGAACAAACGTGAAAGGGGTGATCTTAGACCGTGTGTCGTCACGCGCGAACGCGTATTCGATACCGATTCCCTGATCATCGTTTAAGATGCGTTCGGGACACAGGTTTTTTACTATTCTGAATCCTGATCACAGAGGTTTTTGAAGTGAGAGTGAGAGAGAGAGAAAGAGAGAGAGTTTCTTGCTGGCAGAACAAGACTTTTTTGGAATCTTGCTGAGTAACGCGCGACTCGGGCACCGTTTTGTCGAGCGGGATTCGTTGCGAAGATATATATACCTCCTCTTGTTCCTCGAAAGCTCAAGGATAAACACTTGGAGAAGTCGTCTCGTCTGGAAGTCCCTCAAAGGATGTACCCTATAAAACGTACAACTTTAGTGTACGTCCAAAGCCATAGTGCCTACAAACTGATCATACCCTTCTGCAATTGTAAATACTTTACAAACAATTAATTATACAAATATAAGCACACAAGACACACACACATATGCGTATATAATAAAAAAACAAAGTATATATATATATATATATATTATAAAAATATATGTAAGAAAGCGGTAAACGATTTCAAATTGACAGATGTGCGAACATCTCGTTACACATGTAATTATATCGTATACAAAAAAAAAAAGATATCGAGATCAGTTTACTTTTAATATTAATTAATATTAATTAATTATTATACATATATTGAAGCAGTAAACAAAAACAAAAAGTGTTAGTTCATAATTTCATTTATATATCCATATATGTACATGTATTACACGTATTTACATTTATGAACGGATGAACGTTGTGCAGGATAATGAAATCGCATTTGACACGTATTGAAGAAAAAGAAAACAAATTTTGAACTATCTTTAAATATAATCGACTAAAGTTAAATCGATCAATCGTTGTTTTTTCGTGTTTTCGAGACCATCTATTGGGTTTGATCTGTTTTTTTTTTTTTTTTTTTTTTTTTTTTGACGGATTTTTTGATTGAATTGTAATATCACAATCGCGGATTGTGTTACTTTGCACAATGTTTGTCGCGGCTCCCGTTCGCGACAGCCGGGAGAAATTTGTATTAATCTTTGTTTTTTCGGGTTTTTTTTTGTTTTTTTTAATTGCACTAGCCGGCATCGAGCGTTTTTTTGTATATGCCACGAAAAGTTAACGAGAAAACAATTTAAGAAACATGGAATTAGTGCGTATGTGCGAGCGCTTTAATCCTTGACGGTGTTGGCTAATTGTGTATGAACATCAAATCACTCGTCGAATTATATTCAGAATCCCTCAAATAGTAAAAAAAAAACTTATTATCGTTTAAACATGTTTTTTCTAATTGTTTAAATTAAATATTTAATTGTTAGCATATTTAAACTACCAATTATTTATTAGCTAATAAAAAGCTGTTTATTTATTTCAAATATTTATGTTACGTATCTTCAGCTTGTTTGATTACAAATAGTTGAGTATATCAAAATGCAATTGGAGCATTTTTTCTGCATCAACACAGTTAAGGATCAAACTACGAGAAATGCGAGCGAATGAGAAAGAAAGAAATAACAAAATGAATAACGTGTGCGTGTGTGATGTGATATCGAAACGTAAATGTTTCGAAACTCGATCGAGAGTCTTAGATCCCTCGCGGACCAGCGAGAAATTGCGATATTTTTTACCTGAATATTTATGGTTGCTGCGAAATCCAAATGCGAGATACACGCGACACTCTGATAATAAAAAAAAAAAAGAGAAAAACACAAGCGCGGAGAGCAAATTTTTGCCATCGGCAGAGAGTGTAAAGTTTTTTTTTTTCATCCAGAATATCCGTAGGTAGTTGCAAAAAAACTCTCGTTTACGAAGCTACAAGTTGCTCTCGGATATGAATAAGCGATCATCACGAAAAAAAAACTGGAGGTACATTTATTTCGCGGAAACGAAAAAACAAATATTTGCGCATCTGCAAAATCGCATCTACGAGCGGCTTTCGCGCGATGTTTCGCGTTTCTTGGATCTCGCAGCGCTTCTTTTTATAGTGAACTCGTCGCGAGGAAAGAGGTGGCAGTAGTACGTTTGATTTTTCGCAAAACAAAAAACTTCCACACTCGCTTCTGGCAGTCTGTTGAATAAAATGCTTCTTTTTTTTTGTCACAAGACAAAGAACTCGTATAGTATATCTAACTCGTATCGTCGGTACGCGAGCGAAGTCTTTTTTATAATCTACTTTCGAAGATGGTCGACAAAATACACCGAAAAAAAAAAAAAGAATGAATCACGCGAGAGATATTTTTTATCGATAAAACGCCGGTGTGTGCATAATTGTTTCTTTAAACTAGTATTAGTATTATTTTCGTTATTCTTGAGAAGGAGAAGAGAGCGAAAGAAGAAAAATGGAGAGTGTGCGTGGCATGCGTATGTGTATGAAAGTGAAAGAAAAAGATCTTTAATTCGCCGTCGTGAGAACGGTGCACGTGTGCGCACGTGCGTTCCCGTTCCCTTCGATCGGAGACTATTTGAGAGACTGTTTAGAATCGATGGCGAAACGCGACCGAAACGCGTAAAGAAAAAAACGAATGCGCTGACTGATCATCGTAAAAAAAAAAAAAGAAAAAAACTGAAAAACGGAGAAGAGAAACCGGGACGAGGAAGAGAGGAAAGAAGTAAAAAGAATCGAGTGATGTACCATTACGACGAACGAACATTTTGTCACATTTTAATGGGTCCGGCCCGCTAAAAGAACACCGCAAAAAAAAAAAAAAGAAAGTTGCGAAATATAATCTTATGTAACATCGTACAGAAACATGCGTTGTTATTTCTCTTGCGCAAAATTCCCGTGCGTTATTAAACCAGTGAGTATAGCCTAGACTCGTGTAAATAAAAAAACAAAAAAACAAAAAAAAAAAAATAAATTTGTTATTTGAGTACATTTCTCATAACGAACTGTCTTCTGTCGATTTTTCGTGTGTTCATCGAGTTTTGTTCATCGATGCACGCAAAAACTGGGCTTCAGAATGCAGCTTCAGAACCAATCACTGTACTGACACTCGATCTGGCATCTTTCCCGTTGATTCTCCGGAGAGAATTGACGTGGAAAATAATATTCATCGAATAAATCACGTTTTTCCTCACTACTTAGCATTTAAAATGTTTTTTTTTTTGTTTTTTTGTCTTTATTCTGGACCACTACGAAGCGTTGTTCCGTTATTAATTTATTGATCACTCATATCGTACAAGTCTTGTGAAACTTATGTAGTAAACAAACTATTAACTAGTTTTGAGATTCGCTGATATAGGTCGGCGCATTAGAAAATATAATTCTTTGCAAAATGGGAAGAGGAGCGGAAAACAGCGAAGGGAAAGGAGAAAGAGCGACGATCATTAACGATACAGAAGTAATAAAAATAATAACATTCGTGAAACGCATCGTAAAAAGTGATTGTTTTTTAAAAGTATAATGTCTACCTTCAGTACGTTCAAAAACCGAAGCTCATATATATATATATGTATATATGTATATATAATCATATCGTTCTCTCACATCGAATTGATGTACAAAGTATTCTAGTAAATATTAATAAATGTGCGTGATACGCAAGTTATCACTGTTCTCAAATTTGCGTACCACGCACGCAATTTTGAGAAAAGGTACAATTGATAAATGCGGGTCGTTATTATTATTTTACTGCGCAGAGTGATAAACTTGCTCGGTATGCTATGTATTATATATACATACTGTAAGGTTGTGTCGTGTTATTTTATATGACAATTTTTACGGAATTTTTTACGTATAGTATCTTTATATCGTAGCTTTGGGAAGAAGTACATGTATGTTTTAACGATGAATTATATATCTATTATAAAAATTTCGTTCTCTCTTTCGCGCAGCACACAAGATGACTCGTACCTCGTTTTTTCACAAGATATTACGATATTCTGGTTCAGTTTTATCATCTCTTAACTCATACTGATCAATATATATATATATATACTTCAGATAAAACATTTAGTCTAAAGAAATATGCAGAAAAGGATATACAACTCTTTTTTATTTTTACACTTTACCTATCTCGCACATCAGCGCTCTTCTCAGATTAACACAACTTGTTTATTTCTGAGAATATATAATTATTTTTATCTATTATATCCCTATATATGCATTATTTTTTATCAGTTCATATATAGATATCTTCTTGTATAAAGATGTACAGTTCCTCCATTGTGTGTATGATCAATCGATGAAATTACACAACAATACGCGTAAGGATATAAAGTATCGCATATAACAATTCTTCTAGATATTTATATATATAAGTATTTTTATATATTCTTTTCCAAAATTTTTTTATTTTGATATACGCTTACGCTCATTGTTGCATTGAAACGTAAAGATTTGCATTATCAGGTTTTTAATTTCTTTTTTATATAGTTCTTTAATTATAGTATTACGAGAAAAATCTGTGCATTTATAAAACATCGGTTGATGAAAATACTGGAAAATAAAAAGAATTTACAATACGGAGCACACACGAGAGATAATCGTGTTCTTTTTTAAAAACTATTCTTTTCGATTAATAATAAAAAATAAAAAAACGTAATGTTATCGTTACGTAACTTGGCATGACTTCAACTATCTTTTATCTAACATTAATTGGAAAATTATAATATTATATACATAAAAAAGATGTGTGTGTGTATGTGTTGCATTGGCACAGCAAAGATGTGTGTCCGGACTGCCACAGCGCTCAGCAGTAAATTGTGTAGTTTCAATTAACAACGTGACAAGTACCTATGTGTGACATTTTGTAACGCGTAGGTACTTGGAACTCGATTTCGTTGTGCTCTTAAACGGCTGAATGCCAATCAATGAAATTGCGGGACATGTTTTTATTCGAAAACATTCAGTAATTGCACCTCGTAAACGTTTCTTGTTAGTTGTATATAATTTCTGGTATTTTTTTCTCCTTGTATACAAAATTGCGTAACATTTGATAAAAATTCTATTAAAAAAATATAATAAAATTTGATAAATGTTCGATAGAAATACAATAGAATAGCTGTAACAATTTAAAACTAAATTTAAAATTAAACTTACGAAATATCTTCTTGTCCGATGTATATATATTTATTCAAATATTGTAAAATTATTATGTATTCTCCTTATATCGTTAGTTTTTCTTTTAAATGTTGTTCTCTTTTTATTATCTGTGTTGTTTTCCGTGTATTGCTCTTCAGAATAAGACAGAATAATCGCTCGTATGAAGCAACACATTTGTAACAATAACACAGAATCAATGATTCAAAAAAAAAAAAAAGTTTTCAATCATTTATTACATCTTTATTTTTGAAGTAAGAATAAAAAGACATTAATAATTATTTACATGCACTATTCGATCTCTTTGCAGCCCACTGCCAAACTCATATATTGAACGGTTGGCAGTCCCGGCCTTAGTGGAATGTTGCGATTATATTATCTAATTAATGCGAGCGATAAGTCTACGATTACTGTGTCACGTTGTATCGTCACGTTCTCGTCGCCATTGTCCTAGTCCCTTTTGTTTTCTGTTTGACGCAACGTACGAAGTCAGACACAGTTTGAGAAATCATAAAGCCGCTCGAAATTCTATAAACTGAATTTATTTAACAACATCACTTTCTCGCATTTGCATGTTATCTTTTTTTTTTTTTTTTTTTTTTTTTTTAAAATTTATATATATATCATTTTCAGCGTAGCTTTCGCTGATCCAAACATATTTCTTCTACCTAACAAACACATTTTCAGATATTGTCACAATTGGTATTGATATTTAATTATTTTAAGCTTCTATATGTGATAATCTCAGAAAGTTTAGCCAAAGGACGATAATTTTGCGACTTACGCAAAATTATTTTTTATAAAAAAAAGTTTATCTGTTTTCAGAGAGTATAAAAAATAAGAATTTTTAAATATGATTCGATACAATTACGACACAATAACATCAACTTCGAACATAGAATATGAACATAGAAATATTTTCGTAAGTAATTAATACATGTTTTTGTAAGAATTATTTTATCTTCCAATCTCTTTTTTTTTCTCTAATCCTTTTATTTATAAAATAGCTGACGCAAGTACGAGAAGCTGTCATGCCTCTATAATCTATTTGCAAGATTCACCTCTCACGCCACTTTCATGACACAGGACTTAGCTTCAAAAGCGCAATATAGTCGGTTTTTAAACAGAGCATTATGTACAAGTGTTCGTATATGTAAATAGTTATTCTAACAGTACATTTGTATACACATGTAAATTTATTTATATATATGCCTCGCCAGTTCTCCCAATTTAGAAATTAATGTATATATAACAATGATTTTTTTCCTCTCTCTCTACTGTCATATAATCTCGCGTTTAAGGTACCTATAGTTCGGATGTTTCCTATTACACAAAACATCGCTAATTTGTAAAAGGCCTGCCAGCCGGAATCGATCGTGCGCGACGTGAACGGGGGCATGGCAAAAATTTATTTTATTTAAGGAAAGACAAGGACTTTTTGTTTACAAAGTCAGCGCGTAAATCTAATTTCTAGCTGCCTCTCACGCGTAACACACATCTCTTTTCACGTCGAGTAGCATCGAATAGTAGCTACGCGAATCGAAAAAACAAACGTGTTCGCGTCAACGCGCACGCATATAATTAATGCACACGCGCATTAGTTTATATGTATATATGTATATGTGTATGTTCGTATAATGCGTATGCGCAGCAATGGAAATGCAATATACGTATAATATTGATGCTTATCACTGCTGCCCACGTGACGAGTAGCATAACGAATGAATCCTCGATTTAAAATGATCTCAACGATAAAAAACAGTTCTACATATTTACACGATTTCCCTTCTTTTTTTCTCTCGCTTACACAGCACGCAGTTACCAGTCATCAGAAGTGTGTGATGTGTGGTGTGTATATGTGGCTGTCGAGCTCTATCGTCGAAAGCACTTGATCAATGTTTCTCGTTTTTTTTTTTTTGGTTTACCCTGATCTCTTAAAATGTTCAACGCTCAGTAACAATCGGTGAGAATTACGGTAAGAATGTCTTACGATATTTATTTCGCTCGAGGCGTGTTAGAATTTGCGCGGCAGTGTTGGTTAATGAGCGATGAGAAGAAGTGGAGTTATTAATAGTGCACGAAACACGGCGGAAAATACTCGTAAAAATGCGCACGTAAGACTCGCGCGCGCGTGCGCGCGCACGCATGTGTGTGTGTGTGTGTCGGATCGAATATATTTATTAGGCATCAAAAGTTTCCTTAACACGTTTACTAAATTGCCTTTCAAAAAACAATGCATCGCGTTCAAGTGGTGTGCGATATATAATAGATGTGTGTGTCTGTGTGTGTATATATATATATTATTATAAAAAATCAGTACTCTCTCTCGGGAATTGCACGGAAACAACAAGAGAAATATCAAATGCGCCAATGCACAAAACTGCATTTTCCACCGTTTTCGACGAGTTCTTAAAAAAAACAAGACGCTCATTATTTAGAGGCACTCTGTCCGCGACCAGGCTGTCAAGTAAATGCGCACGTGTATAATCCTATCGCAGTCGTTATTTAATATACGCTAGCAGAACCGATTTTTTCCGCAGAATCTCGCTCAATTCCAGCTCTTTTCGCCGACATTTCTTCGAGGACTCGGTCATGCCGAATAAACACACCAAAACGATACAGACTAATTATACATAAAAAAAAAATAAAAAAAAAAAATGAACGTATATTATCAAACATGTATATATATATATATATATATATATATAT
>QVNX01014269.1:0-16619 GCA_014825495.1 Pseudomyrmex sp. PSW-54
TTTGAACTTGATAAAAACTTGTTTTTATCAAGAGAAAAACAGTCACTGAGTAGGACAGAAGTATATCTTCTGTCTCTCAGATCTTGCTCTCACTTCCCACTCATTGCTTGAATAGGCTATTCCCACTCCATATCTATAAGCTCTATGATACACACACACACTCATTGTTTGGCAACAAGGAAATCCTAGCGCGAAAGCAACGTAACAATGATATGCGACTTCCGATAAATGTTTCGCGAAAGTTTCCCCACGACGAAATACTTAACGAACGATCCCCCGGTCTTATATATATATACATCGACGAGCTAATTATCCGAACTTACGAACTGCATTAAGGAAAAGACTTAGTCTCGATATTATTCCGTGAATTACACGGGAATTCGAAATTTCATTAAAACAACGGGAGCGCATCGTCTCTTTATCGGATCTTATAATAGGATGCCGTTAACAGAGATCAACGTGTACTCTCTCTCTCTCTCTCTCTCTCTCTCTCCACGAATAAGAACCTCTCGATCTATTTTCTTCTCTTAACTTTCAATGCTTCCCGATCTTTGCCGCCGTTTATTCATCCAATTAGAATTGTCTTTTAAATCTTGTAATTAGCTGTGAAATTCAAAGAGTTTTCTGGTAATTTGAAAAGATATGAATTTTATACACGCGATAAAGAGTATCGATCGATACATTCTTGCGTTCATTCATTTAATATCTGTTTTTCAGTTTTCGACTTGGTAATTAATGGATCTGTTTACTCTCGCGTATATTATGTGCGTACATATAGTGTGCGTGTATATATAGATTATATATATATATATATATATATATGTATATATACTATTATCGCTCGTGTAATGCAGAATACGACGGAGAACCCGCACAAGTTTCATTGAAGCCCGCGAGATCGTTGCGACGCGTGTTATCGCGATAATTGCGGCTCGTCGACAAAGATCAGGCATCGGCACTAAAATGGGCATAAAACCACGCGAAAGGTCTTTCGCGTCCGCTTAATTTGCAAGGCATTAACCTTATTATTATGGCGGTAATACGGCCGCGAGAGTTCGCCGGGAACAACGTGCGCGGGGGTTGCACGCGAGCAATCTTTACAGCCCTTCTCGGAAATGAAAAGTCGTGTGCCCCCTTCGCGAGCGCACGACACACTCGTACCTCATTTTTTTTCTTCTCCTTCATGAAACCCCTCTTCCCCCCCTCGTCCTTCTCTCTCCTTTCCGCTCCTCCTTCTCTCTTCCGCACACACCCCCACTCCTGCCACTCGACACGCTCCCCCTTTTTTCTGAGATTTTTTCTCTCTCTCTCTCTCTCTCTCTCTTTCTCTCTCTCGAGCTCGGCTCCCGACTACTGCATGTTAAGCGCAATTTTTACGGCAATGGATGGCAGAAATTGCTTCATTCGTAACCATCAACACGATGCGGTTTTTCACGAGACGCCTTTTGTCGTTTTCCCGTTCGTTGTGAATTGACTGCCGCCGTCAAGAATGTTTTATGCCCGTCAAGTTCAGAGAATGAGAATTTTTACATATCGTCTTTAAACGCATCATTTTTATTGTTGCCGGCTATGAACGATATCGATATGCTAGCTTCAGATAGACGGAGAGACTACACGTCTTTCTGCCGCCATCATCAATATCCATGGAACAACGATAACGTCTTCCCGAGACGACATGACGTGGAATTCGATAACTCGAAAGATCCTTCCTCCCACGAACGTCTACGACATTACCAGGACTGGAGATTAGATTTACTCGCGGGTTTCCGGATGAACCCGGCATGCACAATACCAGTCGCGCGTTGGCGCATATTTGCGTGCACGCGCGCGCAATACACCTGCGCACGTTCACGTACGTATGCGTATTCGCACACAGAAATGTGTGCATTAACGGGGTGCTTTGCCAGAATCCAATAATTGGGATACGAAAACATTTTCTGATGAGTCGTATTATCGGCGCGCATGAAAGCCGGGGAGTTCAATTACCCGCCATTCACCAGTTCATATTTGGCGAATCAGTTATTGAGTAATGTGATTTTACAATTCACGAGAGTTGCAGCATTGTAAAATTTTACGAAACGGAGGATTTACAAAATGCGAAGTCTCTGTCTGTAGATTTTTTTTTGTTTTCAAAAAACAAAAACCTTGTGTTTTAATTAGACTTAACTGTAAAATATTTTGTGTCACTTTCAAAATATAAAACACAGAATTTTTCTATCCGCACATCTTTCAAGTTTTTCAAACGTTCCAAAAAACAAAATGCATCTGCAGTCGTGAAAAATATAAGTATTCTTCGCTCGCTATTATATTTGTGAAATACAATTTTCCGAGTCAAATAGAAGACGAAAAGCAGCACGTCGAAGCGACGTTCATAAATAAACACTCGTTTTTGGGAAGAAAAAAAAGATAAATTAAAAACTTTTTGCTACTCGGAAATTAAAAGTTTCTAATTACGTGGGTAAGTTTGAAAATCTGTTTCCTCTTCTGTGTATACCTTTGATATACTACACACTCTCTCTTACACGAGAGAAGATTTCTCAAGTGTATTTGAGGTTTCCTCTTAAAGCTGACCTGAATGTGACTAACAAACATCAAAGTTCCATAAATCTCGATATATCAGAATCGCTATAATAATAATGATACATGAAAATTGCATAAATACATCCATACATGACAAATGTTTATATATTCTCTTTTTTCCCTTACAGAAATTTATTACAAAATAAGTAATATATTTTGGCCACACCAGTAATAAATTTCTGTAAGGGTTTTGAAACATATGTATATATATATATATATACATATAAATAAATATATATATATATATAATATAAATTAAAATATACATTACAATTAATTTCTGCAGCGTTAAATTTACTTTTCATATTTTACGTATTTCATACGTAAATGTATCACATATATAATTGCGTTACCCTACATGTGTCAAGAAGGAAGATGCATAATTGAACGAGGTACTTTTAATATCAGCGAGAACGACGAAAGTAGCAAACTCTTATATCGCTTCGATATTAAATAAGAACTAAAAAGCGCAGCTGCACGAATGAAATCAGTACATTTTCCGGAAACTATTCGTTTTCTGTGTGTGTCGCGCGCGCGGAACGCCAGCGCTATTTACAACCCAGAAGTGCTCCGACCGAGTGCGGGCGAGTTCCCGAAGGAGAATCGGTTTTTCCTCCTCTCCGATCTACCTCCTCGCCAACCTCGTCGACGACGGCCTATCCTGCTACAGAGGAGATTTCTTAAGCGACGACCGCGACGACGTAGCACTCCCACGAGCTGCGCGCGAGCGCACCGTTAAAATAGAAAGCGCGCGGCAGCGACGGCGATACGTTTTGCCGGAGGACTACCGTTGCTGTAACAAGAAAACGCGAGCGAGCGGGTGCGAGGGGAGATGCAAAATGATCTCACGAGGGAGACGAAGTTCTCTCGTAAGTAGCCGGTCGGTTATACGACGTTACCCGAACGACGGGTTTGAACCTGGGAAAGAGGGTCAGGTCAGGTCGAGACGCGAGAACTGCGCCGCGCCGAGTCCGGAGCGGACTCCCGGCAGAACGCGGGATTAGATTGCTACAGATGGGATGCGAGAGAGCCCGGTCGTATCTCGAGAACGCCAATTTGATTTCGGTACGAACGGCGGAATACCAAGCCGGAAGACCGTAAAGTATACAACAAACGCAACGGGCGCAACGAACCCTACATCGGGACCGACGGGCGTGTGTTGCCAGTCTGGTCCTGAAGTGGTTCCTTCTTATCCCCTCGCGCGTTACACACTCCTGTGAACGAGAGAATATACAAAAAAACGTGTGTATGTGTGTGTGCACGCGCGTGCGCGCGCGCGCGACTCTTTTTCAACCACGCGCACGGACGCAACAAAAAATGATAAGATGAGAGAAGCTGGATAATAATAATTTGCATGATTGTTATTTTGTACATTTCGCCGCTTCAATTATTTATTAAATTGATTCAGCTCGCATTATTGAAACGCGGCATTTAATTATCGTGCGCGTGTATATATAAATGTAAGTAGATTTCGCTGCAATTATTTTATAAAATCGTGCTGCTTCGATCATTTATTATAAACCGATTTGCTGCGCATTATTACGGTAGCATTTAATTATCGTATACGAAACAGACGCAAATAGACTTTATGAGTATCGCCAAGTGCACTACAGAAAATATGACTCGCGCGCGGACGCACGCACGCACACACACACACACACACACACACACACACACACACACACACACACACACACACACACACACACAAAAGTCTCCGAGGGGAGATCTTGTTTCTCCTTTGAAGCATAAGTACGGAATAGATCTGAGAAATAACGAGTTTTGAATCGCCCGCATCGCCGATAAGAGAATCTCTAAAGAAAAGAGCACGGACACTTTTCTTGTATCTTCACTTCGATAACTACGACGTACTACTTTGTTCATATAATATTATATGATGTAATACGCGAGAGCGCTTTCTTTCTGCCATTACGCGAAACGCAAACAAAAGATTTTTACTCTATCGCGGTGTGCGCCAACACAACGAATAAGTTTTTCTCTCGATAATAAAAAAAAAAATGTTGCACTCGTAAAAAAACTTTACTACATATATCAACGTATTAAAGAAACCAAGTTTAACTTATCGTTGAAGATAATAAAAGAACGATTGCTTTGCGAAGTTTCGTTTATCTTTGAGTAAATGCGCGAATAATTGCGCGGCGAGAGCTCGCGGTAAACGATAAGAATTACATAGCGTTAGCGCCACATCATTGAACGTAATACAACCGGAAGCCACATTATTTAATGTGCATAGTTTGAGCCCTATTCCCCCGTGCGCACCTTATATGATCGCGCACCCATACAACCGCGCAATCGCGTATCTCCGACGCATCATCCTATTTCCGTACAATTACGGGTAACATTATCTATGGAAATTGCCACTTACCCGTGCACGATGTGCGCAAGGATTAGACCGGGTGTATTCAAACCTTAACATGGACTTTAGCATAAATAGCGGTCGATTTCTCCCTCTCTCTCTCTCTCCCTCTCTCTTCTCTAGAGATGGTAAATTTCGTCATTAATATAGGAAAGACGCATAACCGAAACGAAACTGCTTGGGGGGAAACTTCCCTCAGGTAAAAAGCGTGGTTGAGAGAAGATCGCGGTTAGAGGAGACGAACGCGAGAGAGGGAGAGAAAGAGAGAGAGAGAGAGAGAGAGAGAGAGACAGGAGTTGCGATACAGGGAGGAAAAGGAGAGAGTCGCGCGGGACCTACGAAACGAAGTCTCCTTAACGACAGAAACCGATGAAAAGCGGTCCCTATTAGCATTCTATATAATCTACTTGCGAGTGCATTCGAGCATCGATGCACGACTGAGGCTTTGCAGTTCTACGGCGAGTGCTCGGCGTAGTCTTCGGGGCCGCGGCAAGAGCCACTTTGTAAGTTGTACCGTGCAAGAGGCTGCGCGGACTGACTAACTCGGAATCGGCCGAAACTTCGCATTGGTTTCGTCGAATTTTGTGATTCCAGGTGCTCCATCCCCCTCTTTTTGACGTAGTCGCGTTTATTCCCTCCGCATCCGCGGGATGTAATGCGGGTATTCAACCGCGCGCGCGCGAGCACGCTGGTACCACCGCGCGTTTGCTATTAGCTTCTTGTAGTACTAATTGAATATCTGGCAGCCAGATAGCGAATATAATGGCGACGAAGTCGGTGAATGGAAATTGATATCGAGCACGGGGTTACAGCGCGGCGCGCGCGATCTCTTGTTTTCAGTTCGTTGTTGAAAACAACGAACTCTCGCGCGTTTTACTCCGCAGTCCAGATTACGCAGCAACGTTAATGAACGAATGGGGGGAATATATGTAATAATAATAGATATAAATTGAAGAAAATGACAAATTGGATGTCGTCCGATTTAATTTCACAAAATATATAACAAAGAAAGACGCGCGGTAAAATGTAAAAACTACCGATGTGTGTGTGTATATATATATATATATGTATATATATACATAATCCATGTAAAAATATTTTCCATGTGAAGACGGAAACGCAATAATCAGAATAATTACAGTCGGAGTCCATTAACGGGGATGTGAATTTTACTCACCGACCACTTCGAGATAACCGATCTGGCTTTTCATGGGATCCGTGTTTATCTGACACATGTACCAGCCCCGATCGGACTCCCGCACCTCCCGTATGTGAAGGAACCACGTTCTGTGGTCGCTGTGGGACACCGCGATCCTGTGATTCTTCGTGATCACGTGGCTCGCTATCGTCAAAATAGTTTGCGTGTCGACGCGCAACCATGCCACCTGCAAGGCATAAAATAAACAAATAAACGTACGTGTGTGTGCGTGTGTGTGTGTCATTAGCACGCGTCAACATGTAAATAACACAAGTTCTTTGATAGCAATAATTCACACCATCTCGCCATCAGTCGCTCTGTGTCTTATTGAAATCGAATTAAAAGACACGGTAATGCCTCGCGCCAAGTTCACGCGCAATAAAGTTGGATTTTTCATGAAATATTGGAAATTTAACGTAGATCGCGTCGATACAAAATATTTTGTTCATGTTGCAATAGTACGAAATACTACTATACTAAGTAGCGTTTTGAGCAGGAATAAGATTTGTCTATGCAAACATCATAATATCGCATATCGATATATATATCGCATATATCGATATATATCGCATATCGATACATATCGCATATCGCATATCGATATATATCGCATATCGATATATATCGCATATCGATATATCGATCTTCTTTCTTTTCTAATTGCCGATTCCAGCAAAGTGTTAAAACGACTTTCTTGTATAAACAATTTTCCGTTTAAAAATTAAATTATTACCACTGCAAAATATTTCAATCGCACTTTGAATAAATGACGAAACGTAACTGCCGCGACACGTGTCTACAAATTTAAACGCAATAAAGCGAAACGATCTTTTTCAATCATATATTAACAATAAATGCTCAGAGAGAGAGAGAGAGAGAGAGAGAGAGATGTGCATTCTCATGAAAGGAAAAGAAACCGCTTTCTTTTCCTCGCGAAACCGCGCGGCGGTCCAAGAAGAAGAAGAAGAAGAAGACCGACATCCTCGCTTTAATTCATAAGTCTCCACCCCGACTTTTGTATTCCACCTGAACGGAACGGCGATTCTTTTCCCGCCCGTCTACCTCTCTCCGGTCGGCGTTCTCCTTCGGATTATTCCCCCTCGGTTTCCGGATCCGTCCATATCAATTATAATTTTTCACGGCGCGGTCGCTGCTTCGCCGGAGAAATAAAACGCCGCGGGATCATCCGGAAGAGAGAAGGCCGGCCGTTCCGTTATTATATTATTCCAACAGTTTAATGTTCTTTTATTCTCGAGTTACCCTTCGCCCGCATTCCATTATCCAAAGTTTCGCGGATAATTGCCTCCCCTCCCTCCCTTCTCCTCTTTCTCTCCTTCTCTCCCCCGGTTTTGTTGTATATACTGTTCGCGCCCGCGGTAGTCGATCAAGTAATTTATAGTAATTTAGCGAGCGGCCCGGTGTATCAGACCACCACTGCGAAATAAACCTGCGATGAATTACGACGTTAGGGAAATTACGTATCAAGTCACGAAGTTTACGGCGAAATTACAGCGATAGCGACTGCCGGGTAACTTTCGAGACGCACACGACAGCTTTATTTTGCGCGAGTATATATAAGCAAAATCGCGCGCGAGATCGAGATTAAAAACGAACGGACGAGTCGTTGTTTGTTTATCCCTTTTACGAAATCGTTCGTATTCAGATGAATAACCCATTTGTTGTTATTAATGCTGATGCGTGTTTGCGCAACAATCAGCGAGTTAATTAAGAAACAATTTGCGCCGCGCGCTCCTGCAAATTACATCGCGGCGTCCAAAGGATCACGCGGCGGGGGGTGGAAGCGCGCGTTATTGACAGCGAATAAATCGAACGAAATAAGCGAAACGTTTTAAACGTTGTCTGCCGCGTGTTCACTTTTCACTCCTCCTCGGGCGCACGCGATCTCTCGAGCGCGAAACGTTCGGATTTTACACGATCGGCACGTTCCGCTCTTTGTGAACGGGGTTTCGTGAACGTAAAAGGAGCGGGAAAAAGGCCGGGGGTCGCTTCCGGCGTTCTTTAAAGTAATCATCCCGTTTTCTCGGCCGACGAAACGCCCGCAGGGCATCAGGCGTCACGGACGCACGTCATCCCCGGGAAATTATAACCTGTATCCGCGAGAATAATTGTTTGCGCATCGGAATAGCAATTCCATTATCCTGCGAAATCCTTTGAAGATAGCGTTTGGACGCTGCGGGCGAAATGTTACTCACATATCGCCGAGATGCGAGAAACGTGCATATGCGCTTGCTGTTCGGCCGAGTGTTGTGTTCGCAAAAGGCCGACAAGAAGCTACAAACGCATATGATGCGCGTCGTGTGAATAGCCGCTGTTTTCCCGGATTTTTCCGTGGAAATCCGATCTTTCTTAACGGTCCGATTTGCTGCGCGCATGATGAAATCCCGACTATGCATCTAGCTCGCGAATCGCGGATTCGCCTTCTTTTTTTCTCTCTTTCTCTCTGTCTCTCTCTCTGTGCCGCGCCTATCCGCACGGCTATAACGATTTACTTTTTCTCTGTCTCTCCGGCACGAAATAAAATGCTACATATGGAAGATATTTCGTACCGCCGCCGCGACGTATTAACCTTTTATAGGGCACTAGTGTATGCCATTTTATTTATCACTCCATACAGCTGGATACTACGCGTCCGATGGCGGGACACGTCAGCTGAGAGAAGAGAGATATTTTATCACTTCGGAAACTATAAAAGGAAAGACAAAATTTTTCTGATAAAAATCACATGGCGCATATCCGCTTAATGCCGGTGTTTGAGAGGGATTTATTAAAAATTTACCCGCGACTGAAGCACTCTTTTTTTTTCCCTTTCCTTCCCTCCCTTTCAATGCCAAACCATAAAAAGAGACAAATGAAATCAGACGCTGATGAACAAAAAGGTTGTAAATAGAAGAACATCGACATAAAAATAGCGTCTGCTTGTAACCGATACAAGCGAGTCGCGTCTGAAAGATACTCGAGAACGTAAGACGAGGCTTCATTAGCGACCTGTCTCTCAGCTCCACGTCGACCTTTAATCCCTCATTCGACCGCGTCGATTACTCGGCTAATTATCTCCGATGACGTTGCTGCAAAATCACCGGTGTGACGCAAAGTACAGACGTAGAGCGAGTAAATGTGAGAACGAGAGAGAGAGAGAGAGAGAGCAAAAGGGAGAGGAGATCCGGAACACGTGCGTCTAGCGACGAGGCGACTCTCGGATGCAGATATCAAGCCAGGCGCCTGTAAATCTGCCAGGGACCGGTGTGAAACGCTGGGTGGTTGGATTAGGCGAGAGGCAGAGGTCGAGGACTGGTCGACCACCTAGTCGGAAGCACCGCCATGAACTATTGCATTTGATATCCACGCCGATGAATGGAAACGTTGAGCGCCCTGTCCAGCCGCGGTGCCGCCATCTCTGACCACGATGAACGGTGAATGCAGGTATAATGCCCCGTCGTGCTTCCGCCAACTATGATAACCAAGTATTTACGGCCGCGTCCATCGCGCACGAGTTTCTGTAATTTACGGAGAGAGACTCGGAGGAGAACCCGACCGACGTCGTCGGACCGTGTGTGTGTGTCACCGGCGCTTTGCGCGCTTTTTTTTTTTCCCCTCCGCAAATTTCGCAACTTTTCCGGATCAGCGACGAAACAGCGTGGCACTGCGCTCCGCTCTGCGAGTTCTGTTGGACAACATGTGTGTATGCGGCGCATACGAATCTCCCGCAACCAGCGGAATTTTAATAACTTGAGAGTTGTTTTCAGAAAAAAAAGTATTTTTTTTTATATTTTTTAAATAGAATTTAAATATCCAATACATACATTTAGAATAAGTGCGACAATATAAGAACCCACAATCTCTCTGCTCGGGTTTTACTTAATTTTAATTTATGTTTCACAACGAGGGAGGGCGGAGCTTTTTCCCATTTGTCATTGTTTAAATATTCACCTCGTAAATTACATTTTTTCTTTTTTTTTTTTTTAATATATCAAATTATATTTTTATTATACGTAACGTGACACGAGAGATTTTTCTTTGTTACCGCCACCATCCGTCCCGGAACTCTAATAGCGCTAATGCCGTCGCGCGTACGGCTTCCAATACAGTCAGAGAATCCGACTCGGAACGTTCGGAGGGACATACAGGCCGTGCGCCACCGGGCCGCGGCGCATCCGTCGTAACTTGTTTCGCGTGACAGCTTTCCCGACTTTCCCGACGTCCGCGACATATCCCAGGAAACATTCGGCTCAATTTCTACTTCTCAATTTCCGGCCGGAGAGAGTCGCGGCCTCTCTCGCCCGTTTTCCCGTTGGCGGTCTCTCTTCTAACTTTTTGACAGCTTCGCCTCGGACAGAAACATAAGTATAGAAATTTCGACGAAACTTGGTTCACGTGCACGCGGTAACTGCACACACTGCGAAGAGAGACGAGAATTAGAGGACTCGTTGCGGAAAGCTGTGATTAGACTGGACTCGTAAGATTAATTTTCCGGACAAGAGCGTGTGTATGTAAGCACACGTACATGTACATACATCTCGCGCGTACGCCGAGAATAGCCTGGCGGCAGCAACGACGACAGTTCGAAAAGGCGCGTATACGAGTTTTACGACTTTACACGAGAAGTCCATCTTGGATCGTATATTTCCACACCCGCGGCATTCAGACCGGCGTCAGAAAAATCCCGTGGCACGAGCGCCTTAAATCAGCGCCAGTCGGCACCTTTGATTAGTCCCCCCCTCCCTCTCTCGCTGGCTACGCGACTTCATAAACCCTTCAGACGCGACACAGCTTTTCATCCGTTTTGTTGCGTCTTATATATAGATATGTAATTTTTACGAATCAAACTGAAATTTTCTACAACTCAAATTGGATACACCGTATGCGCAAAAGAATGATCGCGCAGATATCTGAGAAGTTACACTCCATTTTTCCGCTAACTACGCCATTGTAGCGGAATATTAAATTTCACAATATTATTTTCCTTCTGTTAATTAGGTTTTATTCGCGAAACATTGAAAGCTGTTCGGAGCTGTTCGCTTGGCGGCGGTGTGTCTTGAAAAATACAAAAGAAATTTTAATGAAATAGCTTTCAGAAATTTTCCATTTTGGAACGACACGGGAGAGGAAGCGCGCGTAGAGAGCTACCAGATCTCGCGTAAAAGTGAAACAAAGGACTCCCGAGCCGCCGTAATCTTCTCGCAACGACTCGTCATAAATTCGCGTCTTCACGCGAGCCTTCGCGAAAATGCAACGTACACGTGCGAGAATACGCGCAGCGAGCGGAGTTTAAACGAAGCCGAAGCAATTCCGAAATTCGGAGAGTCTCTCGCTCTTCCTCGGGAGCGGAATATTAACTAAAGTCAGCGCGTGCAAACAAACGCGTACCGATACGAATTTCGCGCGGAATTGAATTGCACGTAACGCCACTTGCTTCCATTATGAAAACGACGGTCGGTTGTTTTCTCTCTCTCTCTCTCTCTCTCTCTCTTTTATCGGGTCTTACCGCGAGAGCGGAATAATCGGTTCGAACGACGGAAATTTCGCATTCCGCGAAGATGCGCGCTCCGGGGGATCGGGATTTCATCACCGTGAGCAGACGTTCCGCTTCGTTCCGGCCGCATCGAAATAAATTTAGCGAAACGCTAACCATCGGACCGTCGCGATTTTCCCCATTGTCGAAGTGTCCTCTGTCTCTCTTCTCGCTCTCTTCTTCCCTCACTCCCTAACTCTCTAGTTCACTCTTTTACCGGATAAGTCTCTTACTCCGGACACAATCGTCCCGTTTTGTCGCGATACGAACTCCCGATCTCTCGGCGGTAACTTCGTTAGAATCGAATAAACACACGCCGAATTGCCACGTGATCCGTAAATCCGTGATCCTTAGACGTGTGTGCATTTTTTTTTTTTTTGTTTTGGTTAAAAGCGCATTACATCGAGTCTGACCGCGGCGGAGTTTACTCGATCTTGACAATGTGAGGAAGATTCTCCCGGTTGAGTGATATTAAAAATTCAACAGTCAGAAAACTAACCCCGCGGGAGTGTAGTTTTAGCCCCCAACTTCCGGAATTAGTGTTGCATTTACTTTAAAACTTTATAGCTCGCGCATCCACGAGCGCCCGCACGAAAACTCTTGAAGAAGAAGAGTGCCGAATGATAATGCGCGTGGAAGCCGGCGGTTTTCGAAATGGTTCACAACGGAATGGCGCAACGAGGTCGACGAAATGCGCGCAATTGGCGCAAGAGGGATTATAGCACGCGAGACACAGTAGGTAACCCTCGGCATAATGGCCGAGGAGGGAAGGGGACATTAAGGTAATTAAGGTATTCAAAATAGTCGTCGACGGGGCGCCGCAGTCCCCCGGGGAGGACTGGCTCCCCTTCAAAATGTCATATCAGGAAATGTCATACGTGTGCGATTTCGCCTTCGTACGACGCTCTTTTCAGAGCTCACAGTTCGTGATTCACCTTGGTGCGCAGGATTCCTTTTATGAAACTTCCTTTTATGAGTCGCCATCGTTCCGGTTATGCTCAAAAGGATAAAGATCAAACTTAATTGCGCCGCTAATGCGCGATCTAAATGCACGCGTGCTCCGAGCGACGAGATCGTCTCTCTTTTCCCTTTCTCTCTCTCTCTCTCTCTCTCTCTCTCTCTCTCTCTTTCTCTTTGCACAAGAGAGAGAAGCTTGTTTCAAGTCGACGCATATTTTTAACTTTAGTTCGCGGGAGCTTATCTCTCGGCAGGAGGTGATATCTTTGCGAACTTTAATTAATATTGCAGTTACGATACATCTTTTGCATTTTTATCTTGACCGCGCGCCGGACAATTTAATGGATGCAAATGTCACGGGCGTGATCATTATTCGTAATTATTTAAATGGGCGAACGCGCGTACCGTAGATTAATACCCACCGTCCGCGTAATGTAAAACGTCGCGTCTCGCTCGTTGTCCCCGATAAACTTTTCGGTGCTCGTTTCCCGCGAGTTTTGCGCGGGCGCGCGCGAGAGAAAGAGAGAGAGAAAGAGAGAGAGAGAGAGAGAGAGAGAGAGAGAGAGAGAGATCGAGAATGAAACCTAATCGCTCCGCTAATGCACGATCTAAATGGGTATCTGTCCCGCGGGTATCCGAAAGAAAACCCGCGACAACGCCAAACGAAACGGCAAACAACGGCGAAATCCTTTCGTGTTCCAAATCTCTGTAGCAATTATGCAGCGAATCGCGCGCGCAGCCTGTAGCAATTGTACAACCGTCCGATTCTACCGAAAGAAATTAAATTCGTCGAAATTACAGAGTTGAGAGAGAGAGCGCGCGAGATCATCTTCGTTGCTAATTTTTTTTCTTTATTAAAAACGATATTCTATACACACACACACACACACACAGGCGTAATCTAGTAACGCACGTTTGTTCAGCAATGAGTGGCATAATTTCGGGGAAGTAAATTTCCGATAATATATATATGATATTTAAATCACATTTTCACTTGACAACGGTAAAATCCGCTGATCGTTCGGTGAAATCCGTTGATTGATTTAATCCTTTTGCAAATGTGATCAATACATATCGCATTGCGTTTATTCCGATTGCTCTCTCTCTCTCTCTCCGATTATTCATTTGTGACGTGTCACGAAGTCGATAAAATGTTAAGTTGAATGAGGTTACAAGGATGAGCAAAATGCGATATCCTTCATTAGTTAAAACATATCATTGACTCTTTAACATTCTCTGTACATTTACATCGATTGGAGGGAAGGGGAAAGGGGGAGCAGGGATCAGTGAAAAAGCGTAAATCCCCGTTTTCCGCGATTCTCTCTATCTCTCATTGGGGGAGGGGAGAAGGGGGGGGGGTCTTCAATTAATCAATTAGTTAGCTTTTATGTCACCGTGTCCCGGTTATGCAGCCGCGCTCCGCAAAAGGATAGTCATCGAAGCCTGATTGCTTCAGTAATCTGCGTCTGTCCCAAATGCATATCGATTACGTAAGAGCCGCCGCCGCCGCCGCTAAGAGAGAGATTTGCGTTTTCTTTGCTCCGCGCGGCCGCCTGTTAAATTATAATATCGTCAGATACAAAAATAATCCGACAAAAACGCGTCATTGTCATCGGGGGGAGAGGGATTACGGTCCCTCCCCGAGGAAACATCTGAGAACCGCGAATCTTATAAACCGTTCAAAGGGAAGCTCCAAGTTTCTCCAGCGACGTCATTCCTTTGTGCGCCCTTTTGCACTCATTATACAACATGCCGCGGCGTTAAAAGCGAAACTAACTGCCACGTTAATTCTCTATCTAAATGCATATTTACTTCATGAATATCGGTCTAATAACACAAGCGGAAATCTCAAAATTTCCCCGATTTCACTAACGGAACAGCCATAAATAGCCGGTCTCTCTATCTCTCTCTCTCTCTCTCTCTCTCTCTCGCCGAACTTTCTCGCGAACAAACAATTTACGTTCGTAGGTATACACTTGCGCGCTTATTTCGTTTTGTACGAAAATTAAAATAAAGTTACAACCGCTCTCCTTCGCGTTCTCGGACGAGGGCAAAGAGTCTCTCTTGCGCGCGCGGTAAAGTCAATAAACCGTTGTCGAAACGGAGTGAAAAATTGAAAACTTCTATCTAGTAAATAATGCCTACCTATTCAATTAGCTTGGATCGATGATAACCTAACGTTTTACAAGAGTTGCCAAGAGTTACGGATTGTTATTGCGCCCCGTCACGATTGAAAACGAAATAGGAACGGAGGGAGATTGGGGAGAGATCTTAACGTCTTCTCAACTCTATTATCTGTCCGTTCGAATTACACAGTTGCGATAGTTGACTACACGCAGTTTGAAAACTTAATGCTATTTTTGCGCGCGAATACGTTTGCGTTACTTTTTACGCGACTCTATTCTCAATTTACAAAACAAAAACAATAAAAAAAAAAAAAAAAAAAAAAAAAAAAAAAAAAAAAAAAAAAAAAAAAAAAAAAAAAAAAAAACGTAACAGAGTTGTCGAGAGCAAAAATTCGTACACGCGCGCGCGCGCGCATACACAAAATGTTTGTAAAGTTACATGAAGTAAACGTGAAAGAGAGAAATTAAAAAACTACGTTAACGCACGGTAACAATATTTTTACAGCAAAAAGCAAGCGAATGTAAGTGCTCCCGCCGTTGTTTTTCGACGATTCCGATTGCGATTGGACAGCTCAAACAAATAGGATCGGAGGAGAGGGTAGGGGGAGAAGACGAGGAGGTTAGAGAGGGGGTGCCCGGCCAAGTACAGCGGTACATTCGAGCAGTTACAGAGTTAATAGTTTGTGGATTTAATCCAGCGAATCCAGTCACCATTATATAATGGCACGGTAGATCGTTCCGGAGAAATGGTTGAATCGAGTGAGAGAGTCCCGGATTAGCGGATGCATCAGTGCTTACAGAGGACCATGATTAATCCAGCCCTATGGCCCGAAAGCCGATGAGTCGGGACGGCCTGCAGGCAGACGAAGCGGAGAATGCGGAGACGACGGTGTTTGCGAATTCAGATTGATCCGCGACTGCCAGATGCAACTCCTCTCAACGACGTGTAAATTCGCTTCCACTCTCTCTCCTCTCCCCTCCCCTCCTCTCATCTCCCTCTCTCTCTCTCTCTCTCGTCGGAATATAAATCGTCGGTAAAATGAGTCGGCGAAAAGTACGATGAAGAAATACAACGATCCCCGTTTCCCCAAGTGCCAATTAGAGCGGCCCCGGCTTTATCGCGGAATCGAATCGGAGATATCGATTTGCTCGAGCATTATCGTAATGAGGAGTCATTGTCCGTCGTTAAGAAGTAAAACGTTGACGGACGGCAATCAACAGAATATACACGTGCATTCAGATATTATCCCGACATATACATATGTTGTCTGTGTACGTGCAGAATGAGTCTGACAAAAAGGTCAACAAGTTTTTCTCGAAACGTCAGGAAAAGATATCCGTTGTCAAAATATTGTTCGGCGACTCTGATCTTGAGTGTTCGTTTTTTCACAGCGATAATAAAAAAAAAAAAAAAAGTTTTCTTAAAAGAAACACTTTTTAACGACTCCATCAATAAACTTAATAACTTTTCGTATCGGAGTATTTTTCGACAATCCAACCGTTGTCGGGATATTAAAACAAAATTGTGTAAGTCAAACATAGAAATTTAGAACCGATGTTTATATATTTTTACAATAAGTTTAAAATGTTCGTCATGTTGATCTAGAACACGCCCGTAGTCTTCGCGGAAAGCTTGCTTTTAACTCTTGTACGGTGATTTTGCGAAAAATATTGTTCGAGACGATATATATTAGTTTCGGAAGAGATACAAGATACGCGCGTTATTAAATTTCGCCAATAATTAACGCACGTTATTAACGAAGCGAATTACGCGTCACATTTAAGTCAAGTAATATAAAACTAATTAGTTTCTCGAATTGTTCGGAATAAAATTCATAGCTGCGTTACGCG